>CAODLS010533377.1:0-10676 GCA_948243855.1 Flueggea neowawraea
AAACACAAATTAGTATCTGAACCTAATGCAAGCACGGTATGACAAGATAAACTAATTACACTAAATTACAACCAATCCAATCATCCCAAATGTTCTAGTAGACTCCCTTTAGTACCAAACAACAATATTTGCCATTGCTTCTTTTCTAAGAAAAAAATACGTAAAAGTCAAAGTTTCAAACACAAACTTTTTCTTATTGCATAAGAACTCTACCGAAAATTCCACAGCTTCATCTAGAATTTCGTTTTAGATAAATTTAAAATCAAGAAAAGAAAACGGTGATCAGAAATACTACAGTAGGCTAGCAGAAGAAGAATTTCATAATTCCAAAATTCAATTTTACATAGCAAAAAAAGCAAAAGTTAAGTTCCATTTTCGGTTCGGATCGAGAACCGTGAGCTCTAACACCGTAACAATCCACACAAAACGACAATCAATGGAACCAAGAATTGAAAAGTCACGTTTAATTAGGTTGAAGCTGAATCACTTCTTACGAAATATTTATGGAAATGAATAATCAGAGAGAAATAAAGCTGAGTTCATATGATGCTTAAGCACACAATAATCGGATCATTGCTTCCAACAAAACCGTCAAAGAGCAAGACGGCACGTCGTGTAATGGAAAAGACGGTAGAACAAAGTACCTGCAAATCCTTACGGTTGAGCTCCAAGTCTGCTTATAAATGGATCTCTATAAGCAAACCTTTATGGAATTGCAACGTAGTGATTAAAATGCAAATACAAGCAGATGACTGAAAAGATAATAATAATGATAATAATAATAATGCCACCGAGGGAGAGGGGGGGAGAGAGAGAGAGCTTTATTGATGATTGCTTCGCGGAGGGATCCAGCTCGTCTGGACTCGGTAAATCTCGGTTGAATTTTCGTATTTACTCGTTTGTTTCGTTTTCTCCTAGATGGAGGGCATGGGCTATTTGATTCATACGGGTCGGTCCAACAGTGAACAACTGCCTACTGCTTCTTCACTCGTCTCTTATCAACCGAACGACATGTCGTATCAGTGGGAAGCGAGAAAACAACAAAAGCTTTCCTTATTTCGTCATCATCATCTAGTCTGTATTATTCACTCCACCAGATTAAGATCAAAATGAGTGGACCGGATGTTGCGGTCTAATAGCTCAATCGGTAGGCACTCCTCTTGACGTTTAAGTCCAAATTTGATTTGAGTAATACACGAATGTGTGTTAATATCTTTTTGTGTTAGGTTGAGTTGGTACAAAAAAAATGAGTGGACCGGATTTAATATAAGAAATTATATATTCAAAATTTTCTCATTAACTAATTACATTTATCTTGAAGATATTTTTATTTTTTGTTAGCTAAAAGAGATTTAACTTCTTAAATAAAAATTTAATGTCAAGAGTAACTTTTTTTTAAATTAACAATTTTTTCATTGTTTGGTAACTTTATCTCTAAACACTGAAACAATGAAATATGGGAGAAATATGTAGTAGAGTCAGATATAAAGTCAAATGTGCATACAAATAAATGGAGGAAACATGTTCCACCAATTAGAGTCAGACATAAAATCAGAAGTCCGTGCAAAAAGATAAGCAACATGATTTGCTAAACTCAATATACAATATAAAAAAAATAGTCTGAATTTGCTCCAAACTCTTCTCCAGTCTTCAACCACCCCCTCTAAGATCAGACAAGAACAACTATTTTGAATTAATATCTTTTACAATTAATAAGGAATCAAATTAAAATCATAATTCAAAAAGAAGAAGACATGAAACTTTTCTAAAGCAAATAAAAAAGTGAAATTGTTTAATACCATATAATCATGCAACCACAACAAAGCAAAAAGTAGATAATGAAGCATACGTAAAGGGCGGAATCCTGCATCTATCATGTTACGTGCAAGAAAAATGACAAATAATATACAAAAATAATAATACTTAAAAGAAAAGATCAAATTAAACAAAAATTAGAAATAGAAATTGTAATGCAAATAAATTGATTTTAAAACTTTATACACAAATATCTATCATAAAAAAATTTATATACAAATAAAAGTTACTTAATTTAATTATTTAACTTAATTAATTTAGGTTGAATTAAAGTTGTTGTGAGTGTTGGAATTCGTGACTAAGTTTATGACATTCATAAGCATACATGACAGTGGAAATATCAAAAATTTAAATCTAAAATTCCACTAAGGATTCATGCATATTGACATACACGATTAAGGTTAGCGTATTTTACCTTAAAACACGATGCTAGAGTGAATGATTGAATAGAGTGTTGGTGTAGCTTTTAGTACAAAACTCGAAACCTTTTCTCCCATGTGGCATTTGTGCGAACGTGACCAATGATATCTACACAAACGAACTCTTTTGGAATTGTGGAGTGTACTAGCACCAAAAATCTATATTCTAAATCTCACAAAATAATTTTCTCTCTTTGTTGGTGGCACTCACAAATTCGACATAACCTTACCCAATATAAAAATTCGGCCTCTTTTATATAGCCACATAAAAAGCCCTAATCATATGTGTACTAAGTTTTCTTTTACTTGTCTTACAAGAATAAGAACTCATTTACTTGTCTTACAAGTATTAGAACACATTTACTTGTCCTACAAGTAATAAATCTGTTGGATCATGGGTGATTAACATTATGTTCCCTTTATGTTTTAATGATGTACAAAAGATTTTGATGATGAACAAAACGTTTGACTTGAAGTTAAACACATTCGAAAGCTTAAAGTTGCAAACCAAAGCTCTGCAAAGTGGCAACACACATTACAGAGGATATGAAGTAAGTTATCTAGAAAATAGCATGCTCAACGTACGTCTTACAAATCCACAACGTACGTCATTGAACACCAACGTATGTAGAGAATTTACAAAGTACGTAGATGTGGCACGGGAAGAAAACAGAGGCTACTGGATTATTCTAGACCAAGAATAATGTACGTCATACATGCATAACGTACGTAGTGAAAATGCACAACGTACGTCAAAAAAGAGAAACGCACGTCAATTGGAAAGCTGACATGATCAACGTACGTCAGATACGAACAACATACGTGAATTGGAATGCAGCATGATCAACGTATGTCTTGTAATGACAATGTACGTTAGTTGGGTCATAGAAAGCTGTAGAAGCATTAAATGCAGTCCAACGGCTAGTTTCTTCAAAGCAACGGTCATATGGCATAAGAATGCTATAAATACATCAAGAGAAGATTGATAACGTGTTGAAGAACCTCAGAAATCACTTTGCCAAAACTCCAATCAATTTCAACCATCAAGAACGCCAAATCAAGCTAGAGATCAAAATTCAAGCATCAATCTCATTCATTCAACTCTAGCATAGAGCTTCATCTGTTGTAACCAGTTTGCATACACTTTGAGAGTGTGAGATAGGTTTGTTGTAAGCCTATAGAAAACAACATTGTAGAGGTTTGTTATAAACCTATAGAAAACAACATTGTGTAGGCCTTGGAGGTGTTGAACCGAAATCAATCTCGTTGTATTGGCTTTGTTGGATTGAACCGAAATCAATCATCGTTATAGTGAAAATCCTAAGTGGTGAGACTTAGGTAATAGACGTAGGTAAGGTTGGCCGAACTACTCTAAATTCTTGGTGTTGACTTCTCTCCTCTCATTTCAAGTCTCTTTCGCTAGCCACTCATAGATCGAAATTTTCCAACAAAATCATTAACTTAATTAAATGGAGTGTGCCAAATTTATTATTGGCTATTTAATGTCATTGGACTTTTAATTACATGATACATTATCATTAAATAAATCACTCTCTTATCAATATACATGGGCCGAACTTATGTCATACATAATAATATGCCCAAAACATATTTAATTTAAGAAGTAATCCATATTAAAAACCCATTACATTAATGGATAATATCTTATATCATAAACCATGTATTATTGATAATTAATCAAATTAATTATCTTAATAATTCGATTACCACGATAGAGAATATATGTGAGCCAATCAAATTCGTTCTAGTGTGTGACCTAATAGGCCCACTCGAAATTGACAATGGGCATTGTCCCAAAACTTGGGTCCAATGCCCATAAGCGGTATCTAGTAATACATTATGGCAATTCAAAATCGAATGGATGTCAGTGATCCGAGTTAACCTTGCGAGTTTGGGTGATTGTTATCTATGCGAGTTTAGGGTGATTGTTAGGTCCCGACAATGATGGGAATTATGATTTTAAGTTTGGAATGTGGTTTTGCGCGTGTTAAGGTGTGTTGGAATTCATTAACGAGCGTTGAAGGGTTTCTACGTGCGTAGATCGTTGTTGGGATGGACCGTGAACGTGCCTAAGGCCATCTGTGCGCGTTGGTGAGGTTCTACACGCATTGGAGGGGTTCTACGTGTATTGATCATCACCTAGACTTAAACCGTGAGTTTTTCAAGTCATTTACGCTCGTTATAGAGGGAACTACACGTGTAGATGTTGATCTGGGTTTGAGCCGAGCGTTGATGAGCGTCGTCTACATGCGCTATGCGGGGATCTACGCATTTTGAACGTCTTCTATGCACATAGATGTTGTACAATGCACGTTAATGTGCCCAAAAATGCTAAAAATGAGTGAAACGCTGCGTTTTGGCGAGAGGGTTTATAAATACCCCCTTACCTAACGTCTTTGTCATTTCGTCTCATTTTCACTCAAAATCACTTTCAGCTCATCTGATACTCTCTCCCATGGTCTCTCATTCATTCCTTAACATCTCTAGAGGTAAGATCGAGTTTCTAACCTCTTCATTTCGTCGGTTTCATGCTTCTAATTTCAGAATCTCATTTTGGTTCGATTTTATTTAGGGTTTCTAATTTTAAATGATTCAGTTGAGATGGATGTTGAGGGTTATTAGATGATGATTGTTTGAGGTAAGATCGTCCCTTCCTTTCCTCTTGTTTCATCATTTTTATGCATTAATCTCAAAATCTCTTTTTGGCAGAATTTGTATCTAGGGTTTAGATTTGATGTTTATGTTGGAATAGTTGTTAGATATTGATTGTTTATGGTTGTTGGAGGTTAGATTAACATGAATCAAATTTTTAATCAAGAGATTTTATGAGTTATTAAATGGGCTAAGGTTTGGATCGGGTTTGTGAAGGTTTTTTTTGATGATTTTGAGTTGTTTTTGAGAAACCACTCATACATTTGAGTTCTTGAGGTTGATTATGATCAGTATAGGTGCTTGAAACTGATTTCTATCAGTTGAATCAAAAAATGGACCTTTTGGGTAATTTTTCAAAGGGACTAAACTTGATATTTTACAAGTTTAGAGTTTAAAATATAGTTTTTTTGAATATTTTGAGGTTTGATTTGATAATAGAAATACTTTGAGAATTTATTGATAATTTCTGAATAGTTTGGAGACTGAATTATAATATTACATCGAGGTTTCAATTTTGATGAGTGTTAGACTTTCGATCGAAATAAAATTTTTGACGCCGATGGCGTTTGAGACTGCATTTGCATTTCATGCATATTCTGTATTGTCACAGTCATCGAGTTTGATATGTTTGTAAAATACTTTGTTTCAGCTCAGTTCGGTTTCTGAGGTGACCAGCCATCGACCGATGGTCAGTGATTTGGAGTTTGGAAGCTTGGCATATAGGTTAATCGATGACAACTTCAGATACATCGTTTGTGTGTCTTCTACTATTATGTTTTTGTTGTGCTATAACCATAGCATGTAATTTGAAATAATTAAAGGATTGAAAATCCTAAAATTTGGCCTATGTGAGGACTTGTGTGATTTAAATATGTTTCTGGAATTTTTGAAAATTTTGAGAAATGACGAAATATATTTTTTGAAAGTTATTAGTATTTTGGGAATATTATTAAGGTTCCGTTTTTTAAAACTTCTATGTTTTTGTAAGAAGTTAATTTGTTTCTAAAAAAATAATATAAATTGATCATATTATGTTTCTTTGGTACATTTTTTAAATAAATTCTGAACTTTGTTTTTTGGTAAAACATTTGTCTGCTTTGCATACTCTGTTTTTGTATACCATACTGTTATGGTATTTTAATCTTTGAAATGAACATTCATTTCTAATTCTGATTACTATTTCAAATTTTTGTAAAAATCATACTTATATGTATGTACATTTTGGACTTTGTTATATAAGTTAAATCTTATATATCTCTCTTTTTTTTTGATATACTCAGTCACATGACCGTTTGTATTTTTTTTGGTATTTAATTATACTATATATATGTTTTGGACGTGGTACGTAGCTTTTGGTATACCAATGCATTGAGAAGACCCCAGCTGTCAGGGAGTGTTGATAGCCATGTTGTCCTGATCAGACACATGATTGGATTCTGAGTAGTGGCAAATACCACATTCATCATACACTTGGGTGGTGGCACAGACCACACCTGTTATATCTCAGTTTCAAGTCTCTTATCCATGATATTATGTTTTTGAAAATAATATTATTAGTATTATTATGTCTAAGTGACGAATCTTTGACTTTAGGATTTCTAGCAAAGCGAGAACGGTTTTTGAACTCTATTATGACATTTTCGATAAAAGTTTAAAAGGATTTCTGACTTGTGTTCTGAAGTTTTTGGTACAACTTAAAAAGGTTTTTGTTTTTTGATCCTCTGTTAAGGTGAAAAGTTTTCTGAAGAGTTTGCTTAGTTCCAAAATGTTTTTGTGCATGCTGTCTGCTTTGGTTGCGAACGTTTTAGAAATATACCTTTGAAACCCTACTATGTATGTAGTGTGTATACGTATGTATATCTCTTGATACATGCATGCGGTATTTTTGAATTGTTTTCAAAACAGTTTTTGTAAGGCATGTATGAGGCAATCTGGAGTGTTATCTCTCACTAGATTCTTACCCCCTTTATTTTGTTTTGTCTCTATTTATTTCTATCTTTCAGGTGATTTCGGTCATCAACATTTCAGCTCAATGAGGCATTGTTGATTTGGCAGTGAGTGCCATTCTGATCGGACCCAGTTTGTATATTTTTCAAATGCTCCGCACCGGGTTGTCTGTGAGTTTTGTTTCTTGTTTTTGGTATTACAAATGATTTTGTTTTGGTACATTTTTGCATCTAATATTTTAAATGCTTTGCTTTATTAAACTTTTATTTGATATTGTTTATTCATTTACTTGAATATGATTTTTGGGTAGTTTTGTACTTTGAGACTTGTACGAGATAGACCGTGCTCCCATAAACGGTTCGCCTCGTACGCCGGTCATGGTTCTGAAAACGGGTCGTGACAATCTCTTCCTTGTAAGTTGAGGCCCATCTAAAAAAAGGCCAATTTTCAACTTTAATTTAAGTTTTAATTTATTTGCATTTTATTTTAATTTGTAAAAGCAAATTTAGATTATTGTGAATAATAAATTGGATATGTTAAACATAATAAGTAAGCATTTAGAAGGCAAGAAATTGCCACTAATTCAACATTTTTAATAATATATTATTTATTTAAATTTTATTGCAATCATCAAAATATAAATATATTATATATAGTAAGTTAATTCTTTAACTAAGGAGAAATTTAATTCTTTGATCAAAGTTACTGGAAAATCGAGTTCAATGACGTCGATTGATGAAACCCAAATCTATTAGTTACGCGTAATGAATTCAACTAAATGATTCCTTAAAGTCAATTGTTGGAAAATTGAAATCGCCAATGGAGGAAATTGGAGGTAAAAATGAAGGTTTCTGCTTTCAGGTTGCACAATTGCAATTTGGATGAAATCTGAGAATTGAATTGGTTTGCTTGTTTGGAAGGTGATGCAGGAGAAATCAAATTATCTACATGAGAATTTTTTTACACATTGAATTCATATTATTGATGATTTTCTTGTACTAGAAAGTAGATTGAGTATTTAACACATTGATGATTTTCTTGTGCTTCTATTTATTGATTTTATACGTTGAATTCATATTAATTAACAAAATCTCCTTTTTTTTGGTTAAATGACTAAATTATTTTTAAATTTGATTCATTTTTAAATGAGTTAATAAATGAACAAGTAATTGGTAGAGATAATTTGGAGTGTTGATGAATGAACAAATTCTAAAGAATTTTATTATCAAATTGTGAAATTGTTAACGGTTATCTTAATAAAAATAAAAATTTAATAAAGCTTTTTCAAGTTTAATTTTATTTTTAATTTATTTGTATTTTATTTCAATTTGTAAAAGCAAATCTAAATTATTATCTAGTTTGTCATGGGATAAGTTGAACATAATATTTGAAAGTGATACAAAATTTTATAATTATATAAGTGTATACAAAGACAAGAAATTGCAATTAATTGGACATTTTTAAATACTAGTCTCCTGTGTATGTGCGTGGTACGTTATCAAGTTATTTTTATTTATAATTTTATTATTTTTAATATAAATATATACTTTTAAATTTTATCAATTAATTTTCATTGCATAAAATAAGGGAAAAAAATTAAATAATAGGTTATACTAATTAATGAGAGTAAATAATTGCGTCTAACGTATTTTTAAAAACATATTTTTAATATATTGTGTAATCGCATATAAATTTTGGAGTGTACTGTTCGTGTGAATATGCTAATGAGATCAAACATTCGTAGAACATTTTTGTAATTACCTGAAGTATTTGTTAAGAATTTTTCGAAACCACTGGTGTGTTTATAATCTTAAGAAGATTTGAAGATCAAAATATGAATTTTTGTCATGCACAAATAGAAACATAGAAATGTAATTGGATGGTTATCAAATAGTAGAATCTTAAGAAATATTAGATATTATAATTTGCCTCTGACATGATTTTATTGTCACGCACAATTTTTTTGCGTTGATATTTTTCTTTTTTATTTTTTTAATGATTAATAATTGTTAAATACTTATAAAATAAAGAACTTAAAAGTATTTATGAATAAAAAAGATGAATAAAAATGTCTAAATTTTTTTCCATATCTATATATTTATATATGTTATGATGTACCATTCATATAATTTTTATTACAATCATGAAAATTGTTGAAACATCAAAATTGTTAAAAAATTTAGTTCGCCAATGGCGTCAATAGATGAAACCCTAATATTAGTTACATGTTAAATGTTTCTTTTTAAAAGTAAAATATTTTGTCAAAAATTCTTTAGAGAATATGACATGCTTGATTGAATATATTAGTAAAATGTGACATTATATCGTTAATGATTCCTTAAAGTAAAAAATCATCTAAGTTGCAAAAACTTTAAAATAAGTAACAAATGGAAGTAATATGCAAAATAAAAATTATGTAACAATTTCTAAATTCACATACAACCACATTAAAAATACAAAAAATATTAACAATATACATTTTGCTCCTTTTAACGTATAAATACATGTATTCTCGGTCACTTTATACATATGTTATTGATTGTACTAAAAATATCATTTTTTTCCGAAAATTATGTTACTTTATTAAAAAAAATAACAAATTTATAAATCACATAGTACTATGAAAACCCAAAAAGTTGTAATTAAGTTATATATTTTTTCATTATTTGTCATTTTATAAATATGTCACTGTCATTCGTTCCTAAAATTATGGTACTTTAATGAAGAAAAATAATAAAATTTTAAATCACATAAAAATACTATAAAAACATAAAAACTTATAAATAAGTTACATATTTATTCATTATCCGTCATTTTATAAACATGTCACTTTTCGCCTATCATTTGTCATTCATTCCTAATATTATATTATTTTATTGAAGAAAAATAACAAAATTTTTAAATAACATAAAAGTACTATAAAAACACAAAAAATTGTAAATAAGTTACATATTTTTTATTATTTGTCATTTTATAAATATGTCACTTTTCGTATATAATATGTCATTCTTTTCTAACATTATGTTACTTTATTGAATAAAAATGAAAAAATTTCTAAATCACATAAAAGCATTATAAAACACAAAAACTTGTAATTAAGTTACATATATTTTCATTCATTTGTCATTTTTATATATGTTACTTTTTGTATATAATTTTTTTTTCGTCTCATAATTATGTCACTTTTTGTATAAAAGTAACATTATATAAAATGACATAAAGTAACAAAAAATTCACAAAAACATAAAAATAAGTTACAAATTGAAGTTTTTTTCTGTCACTTTATAAATATATCACTATTTGTCGAAAATGTCATTCATAACTAACATTATGTTACTTTAGGGAACAAAGTAACAAAATTTGTAAATGACATAAAAGCAACAACAAAAAATAACAAAAACATTAGAATAAGCAACAAAATGGGAGTATTACAGATATGTTACTTTTTCTTTATAAAATGTTATTTATTTTGCATGTTATATCATATCGGCATGAAAAGTAACAAAATTTGAAATAACATAAAGTAACAAAAAAATTACAAAAACATTAGAATAAGTAACAAAATGGGAGTATTTTCTGTTATTTTACGATATGTTACATTTTGTTACTAAATGTTATTTGTTTTGAATATTATATCACATTAGTCATAAAAGTAACAATGTAATACCCCGAATAATTTTTATAAGTATTTTTGGATAATTATATTTGGAGTAATTATTTTGAATAATTATTTGTGGATAATTATTTTTAGAATAATTATTTTTGGATAATTATTATAAATAAATTTGGGTAAAAATTTGAATTTTTATTTTTGGTGATTGA
>CAODLS010533474.1:0-20202 GCA_948243855.1 Flueggea neowawraea
GAGGAAAAGAATTCAAATTATACAACAGAGCAAAAGCAAAAGCATAGAAGAAAACCAACCAGAAAATTGACTTAAATATGTCTTCCAATGGGGTGGCTGTTCTCGGCAAGAAATCATCCTGGAGAAGTGACAACAAAAAAATTTCAACAGAACAATCACTGATCACTCTTGCCTCAAGAATCAAACGTTCAATTCTTGCTCATACAGAAATTTTAAAACTGGACACAAGTAATACACAGCATCCGCACTACTAACCGCTAGTCTGCTTGGTCTGTTTCTGCAATTTGTTTCAAAATTAAGACCTTCAGTTAAATCTCAATTGTAAATTCTCAACTACAACTTTAAACTTTAAAATCACACCACAAACATCAATTTTTATTTATAAATACCACAATCATCAATTTTGAAGCAACTCAACCAGATTGCAACAGACTCAACAAAACCAAACAACTCCAACAGGAACAACAAAAATTAGACACAAGCATTAAGGCAAATACCTGTAAAACTATGGAGCAGATGACATCAGCATACTTAACAGCCAAGTTAAGAGACATACATCTTGCAGGAGCCACAGTATAGCACCTAATTTTCTCTCTAGGAATGCCACCAATTTCATCCCTATGATTGACTACAATAACACTCAACAAGGCAGCCACTCCTGACCCTAACGAGTGCCCTGCAAATAGGGGTGTCCATTCATGTTCACGCATTATAGTCATATCATGTCATCGACACATCATATATGATTATACGATTATACGAAACATAATCATAAACACAATAAAATAGAATTTGTATCAATTATGTTGTGCTTTAATCATGTAATCGTGCCAGAAATTGCTAGTCTTACCTGCAAACACCATCTCATACTCTCTCCCACTCTCCTCCCACAACCTCTTCAACGTCTCTCCTTCCCGATTCAGCATCCACACCGCCGATTTCATCAACCCATGATGCACATACCCTCCATCAAACATCTGCATTCCCAACCTGTTGTCCAACAACACCTTATAATCACTTCCCTTCCCCAAATTCAACCCTCTTATCGCCACCACTATCTCCTTGTGGTCATGGTCCATGTATATTATATACGGCGGCGCGTGCCCATTTGTTTCCTCGTACGCCACGCGCTTTACTAACCAGTTTGGGTCCAGCCCATACCCTCCTTCCGGTGAGTACTGCGGATGGTTTAGGTCGGTTTCGTAGACAGAGAGGATTATTCTGCAGATTCTTGGTACTGGTTCGAATTCGTCTGGTGTTGCTTGTGTCCATGTTGCACTGTCGTATGATCCTATGTATGTACATCTCTTCCATGCCCAACGGAGACATCCTAGGACTACAACACATTCCCCTACACAAAATAAGGACATTTGGGTTTAAACTCTCTCGAGCTCTCAGCAATGGAGGCCGAATCTGGCACCACCTGAATACAAGAAATTTACAGAAAAGATGGTGAGTTTTACTGTGTTCACATGAAAGAGAAGGGTTGGTGGCTATTGAGAGGGATTGGGAAAGTAAAAGAAGAGATTATGGGTACTTGTCTTGAGGGTTGGGATTGGGACAGAGAGGATTTAAAGTAAGTATGGTTTTAAAAAAGTCTGTATATTTTAGATTTTATGATTTATGCTTTATTTGGAAAATGGGCACTGGAAAATGAAGAATATGATGCCTTGTCTGGGCTTCCATGCATGTGGATGCCAATTAGGACTACGATTTTTGTACGAAACCAAAAAATTGACCAATTTGAACCAAATTGAGAGACCCACACTAACCAAACCGAACTTCAAATGCGTCAAACTGCTGGTTTGAAATTTGAGAGAATGATCTTGGTTGAAACCATAGAATTTTACTTGCACGTTTGATATAATTCTCTAGCAACAATGGTAGAGCCAAAATTTAGTAAAGACGAAATCAATCTTAAAATAAAAAGACGAGCAATGAAACAGAGCAATTGGAGTTGACATGAATATAAGTTTTTGAATAACCAATGTGGTTGCGGACTCTACTTGACTGCACTATTATCTATTAAGACGTAAGATGAGAAAATTTATTTTTGATAAGTCATTTTTTTGTTTGCAATAAAAATTAAATTATCGATGTATTACTATTGCACACAACTCTAACACTAATGAGTATAATTTAGACCATATAAATTTGAGTCCCAATTTTAATTTCTTCAATTTGGTTGGATTTATTTTCAATTCTTTTAATTTGGGTTATAAAAATGGTTGATTTTATGTTAAATGCACCATTATGTACAACTCAATTTTCCATATATATAGCAAATTTAATTATGTATTTCGAACTGAACGAACTTGCTATGCCATTGAGACGTCTTCTTTCTATTTTTGTTCTTTCATAGCCATTAATATCTACATCTCTAAGGGTTTGCTAGGTGTGGGTCAGAAGATAGGACAAATGCAACTTCCAAAAAATTGAGAACTTTTTTTACTTACTTAAACAAAAAAAATTAAGCTTTCTGAAAAGTCAATTATTTGACTTTCCCATAATCTCAAGAAGTAACTCTTTAACCCTCCTCAAAAAGCCTAATTTTTTTAGTGTCAACAATGCATATTTATAAATATATTTTTAAAATAATATTTACTTACAAATTTCTATTTATTTCTAAAATTTATAAATCATTTCTTACATAAACTTTTTATTATTTTATTTAGATCAATTTTTATAGAAGTTACAAAAATATTTTATATTTTTAATATTTTCAAAATATATTATATATAAAATATTTTATTTAATTAAATAAATTGATTTTTATCATTTTTTTAAAATAGTCTTTATTATAGAATTATATGAGCTATTAATTATAGTTTTATTTCTCATTGGAGATATATTTTATGTAATAAAAATAAATATTTTTTCTTTAGGTTTTCTCATATTATTAATTTAAATTTAATAATAATAAGAATGTTATTTGATATATTATTTTTTATATTATTTTTATATAGTTTGATAATAAGGATATTATAGACATTTGTAGTACAATTTTTTGGGAAGTGTGATTACTAATCAAATACAGAATATCAAATTTTTTAAAAAATTATTTTTCTAACTAAACACAATTAATATATAATTTTTAAAAAATAATTTATCAGATAGAAACTTTTTAGAACATTACTTCTAAAAAAATGAACAAAACAAAACCTAAATTTCAATTTCTCTTATAGTTTTGTGGCATTGCCTTTTCCAGGTGAGAAGCACCACAGAAACCATAGTTCCAGAAAGATCATGCCAAGTTTTTTTCTTTTTCCTGATTAGTAGATAATCTCAAGTTTTGTGTACTCAAATAATGATGAATAAGTCAATTGTGTGTTAAAAGTTGAGATGAAGTTTTCCTTTTCCAAAAATAATAGGACATGAAAACAAACAAACCTTCCAAGTTCTAATTAAATGATACGGGATGAGGTTTACTATGTAAAGGTCAAAAGATGTCATAGCCACATTTCCAGACATTCTGTAACTCTCTCAATTGGCGCTGCATATTATAATATTCAATAATGTAACTTATATATTGTATTATCCATCAGACTTGTGTAATGCCTTGCTTTTACGCTAGGTGTCATGTGCCAACAAATGAGAACATATATTTTTGCTGATAAATTTTATATTTATTTATGTACTGCATAGGCGAGATCGTTATGTAAGTATAGACAATAATTTTTCGAGAACAAACATGAGTGGAAGAAGTTCAGATAAAATGCAGCTGCTGGAATTAATAATAATCATTCAGTTTCTTATCTGATGAGTAAAATAACACCATCTAATTTTTGCTGCGGAATTGTCAGAGAAGAAAGAAAGCAAAATAAGTTAAGAATAATGATTTCACAATGAATATAAACGTTAAGTTTGATAAGAGGCATTTCATACTCAAAGGAACATTCCAATGTTCAAAACGAGTGGCCTCTTTGCTTCTTTGAGTTTTCGGATCCGTGTTTAGCGCGTGCTAACTCACGGTAGGAGAATGAAGTTCCCAATTTGGACACAATCTTTGGTGGGCGATATAATATCCATACTTCTATAACACGTATTATTAAAAATTCATAGTATATAACAAACTTTACATACACAAACAAAATTACACCAAGTCCTTCTAGATAAAATTTACAAGCAGCAAAATATTCGCTAATAAAACTAGCAGAATTTGTAAACATATAATAAGTAAAATACAGTACAACCAAGTTTGTAGATAAAGGTACAATGCATAATAAGACATGTGATAAGGAGAGAGAGAGAGCGATCACAGCATCCCGACCTCTGTCGTGTCGCCGTATGTTCAAGCCTGCAAATCAACTCAAAAGCTAACATGCTGATATTTGAGAAAAATTTTGCACTTTATATGAGTCGCAACTCAATGAGAAATCCAACATATATTAAACATTATAATAAGATACAATATATGCAATCAATCCAACAGATAACAAATAATCCATATACAATAAGCATGTGATACAAGTTCATTTAATTTTGTAATGACCCAACATGTCAAGTATTGTCCCGAGTTTTCAATATAACAGATATTAGGAATCTTTTCAATTCCAATAGAATTGATCTAATGTCTTGCTAATATATGATAGAATTGACCTATCTGATCAAATAAATCAAATAAATCGTTGGTCTGCCCAATATAGTAGAATGGATTCTAGATGTGGCTCTTACGAGTTTTATACTATATAGCACTTAGTTCCATCTACTTTCTCATACAACTAATATTTCCAATAAAATTGTATATATCTGAACATATTGTTCATACCATTTTTTTAAGTCATATGAAATCAAATGCAGCACATATACATAATGTAGCTTAATAACATTTCCAATAACTTATGTATTGTACCCTATGCATCATCAACAATATTCCAATGCATAGCATATAAGAATTTACCAAGAATTTACCAATAGCACAAAATCAGATCATATACAATAACCAATATCAATAATACCATGTATTTCACATAAGCTCAGCAATAACGATATATAAGCCAATATACAAATATAGCACGTAAGCCACAAAATGGGTTCATTAACAAGACAAAATAAGTTTGAGAACCTTAGCTCGCCTCTGAATCCTCTCCGTAGCCCTTCTCACCTATCACACATGTTCACACAATTGCCTTTCAATACAGAATGTGTATGTACCATATATGCATTTGATGCTTGAGTGACGCATATTCCAATGTTGACACTTTTAATATGTGCTAATACATACAATTTGGTATGATTTAAGACATTCTCATATGTTTTAGACCACTGTTATAGGCATCTAACATTCAACGACACTTGACAAAATGCAAATTAAGCCTCTTAACACATTTTGGCTAGTTTGTGCTATCCCCTCCCGTCGACAACCAAACATAGTCAATCTATTCTCAAATTTTAAACACATATAAAAAAACATATAATGGTTTACTTATACCAAAAATTAGACTCTACGCCGCTCAAATGAGGTCTACACAAAATATCAAACTACAGCTTACGCCATATTAGACTTGTTTACAATTATTCATATCCACAGTCAGTTATACTCATACGTAACATCTAAATATTTATAGATATATACTGGAAACACAAATAAATAACTTTCATATTTTACACTTTGACCACATTATTATGTAAATGCTCCAAAATAAGGTTGCAATACAGATTGAAATCTAGATGCAAACAAACTCATATTCCAATTCATATGAGTTTATGTTTAAATCATGCTGCAATCTATTTATTCAATATTTAGACATCTAAATACATGTTATAAAGAAAATCACTTACTTTACTCTTATGATGCGATAGATGTGAAATCGACAAGTTCTAGCTTTCCTATCGACTTTGCTGAGCAAATCTGTTCTTCTCCTCTTTTATCTCCCTTTTCCCTTCTATTTTCTCTCTATTACAAGACCTGAGAATGAAACAAATGTGTCCTACTTGCTTAACTTCTGATTTTATCAAGTTTAACCTAAGCACGAGGTGACAACGTGTTTAGGAGGTACAATCAGGTGTGCCCACTTTTCTTCTTTCTACCAACTATTTTTCTTATGTTTTAACACCTAACCAGGCCTTAAACTGTAGAATTTTAAAGATAAGCTAATAATAATTATTTATACATTTATTTAGATGTAATTACAAAATCACCTATTTATCCATGTTTCCTAATTGTTTCACTTTCAAACCCTGATTCTCCTATCGATGAACCCTAATACTCTAAAATATTCTCAAACCGTATTGACAAATGGGACTATGACGTATGCAATGCCAGGTCAATGTACGTACTTTGCATATCACATGCTTATGCTCGTGTATATACAATGTTGGTCATGGTCATGGACATTTGGTTGAAAAAATCTATAAATAAATAACAACAATGAATGAAATATATAATGTATTAAGTCTTACCAGTTGGTTGGAATGCTTGTTTAGATAATTATCGAATTTTACCAGTTGGTTGAAAAGTCCGAAAATACTAAATACTTACTTTAATCCTTCCAGTTAATTGGATGGGTAAAACAATAAATTTGGTTTATCCAGTTGGTTGGTCAAATCGAATTAATAAAATACAAAAAAAAATCCCCGTTTTTGCTCATCTTCTTGAATCAAGTATTTTTACAAAGAGAATTTTAAACTATGATAAGTGAAATTGTACAAGTTCGCGAACACATTCGTTTGTATGTTCATCAATATATATATATATATATATATATATATGTAGAAGACTCCACTTACTACAAGAGTAAGTTTTTTGAACTTACTCTTCATCCTCACCATCCATTGCATTTAAATCTAATAATTGATGTAACTACCTTTTTTAAATCTAATATTCACCACTAAATCTAAAAGCAATAGAACATGATGATAAGAAGTAAACTTAAAAAAACTTAGTCTCGGAGTAATTAAAGCCCTATATATACAGATATATGTATGTATATATATGTATACGTATACATACACATATATATATACATACATGTATATATACACATATATATGTATACACACACACATATATATGTGTGTATATATATATGTATGTATACATACACATGTATGTGTGTGTGTGTGTGTGTGTTATATGTGTATATACATATATATATATGTATACACATATAGATACACATGTATGTGTATATACATATATATATACATACATGTATGTATATATACATATATATATACACACATATATGTATATATATATGTGTGTATATACATGTAATACCCTGTATTTTTATCCGATTAAAACTTTTCAGTAAATTTTTGTTAAATAATTTTTGGTTAGTTTCGTAATCAAAGAAATATATTTTATTTGTTTTATAAAAATATATTGTAGATTTGTAATTTTGAGAAAAATAGTGGTTATTTTGCAATTTTGATAAATGAGAGGATTTGTTTATAATTTGAATTATTTGGAGGATTTATTTATAAATTCTAAAAGCTTGGGGACAATTATTAATTTCTGAGATCTTAGAGAATAGAGTCTAATTTTGCAAAAGGCAGTGATTGAAACGTAATTTTTCTTAGAGTTTGATTTTTGAGTCGAGTGTGTTAGATATTTGATCGAAATAAGGTTTTGAGTTAGCATTTGCATTGCATGCATTTTGGTACCGCCACAGTACCAACATCATATTTTTGATTATGTTCTGATAATTGTTTCAGTTTCGTGTTCAGGTCAGCGAGGTTAGCCAACCACCAGTTGTGCGTGAATGGGCCATTCAGCTTGGATATCCAAGTGAGTGAAATGACAGCTTCAGACACATAGGTTGTGTCTTCTAAGCTACATTATTTTTGATGTGTCTGAACCTTTGCATGTAATTTGGAATTAAGAAAAGGATCAGGAAATCCTAAAATTTGGCTTAAATGAAAAACCTGCTCTGAAATTTATTATGTTTTGTAATAAATGTTTCGTTTGGACTTTTAATGGTTTTGAAATAAATATTATGCTTTAATATTTATTATGGTTTTGGTAATAAATCCTCTGTTTTGAATTTTAAGGTAATTGTTATTTAGAAAATGTTATGTCTGGATTTAAGAATATTTCTTGAACATATATTTGTTTTCGGGATAGAATGTATTTTTGGAATAAATACTCTTTTCAGCATTTTGAGAAATTTTTGCTAATAAATGTTTCGGTTGACCGTTTGCCATATTTGGTGAATAAGATGTATGTTCAGCGTGTTGTCTGTTCGGATGTTTTTAAATAAATATCTACATACGTATTCGATAAAGTATTTCGATATAGGACACCTTTGTTATGGGGTAAACGTAACATTTGGTATCAATTTTATGCTCAGCTACCAGGGCAGGTGGTAACAGTGTGTAGCTCATCGTACGCACGTTTATACTCAGTTACTAGGGTAGGAGGTAGTACTCAGTTATCAGAGTAGGTGATAACTCTTTTGTCTAGCTAACACACGTGACTATAGGTTTCTAGTGGCGGAGGTCCATATCTGTTTCTAGTGGCGGAGTCCACATGTGATCTAGTGGTATAGCCTACATATGATCCTGATTATGGATTTTGATATTGGTCCCATATCAAATTGTTTGGGCACAAATTTTTAGTGAGCCTGTGTTATTGCTTATTCTTTCGTAGTGTATTGTTTTGTAGTCTGACAAGGTATTTATAGCTAGAGTAAGGGGACTGCAACTTAGATCAGTATATGCACTGTTACAGCTTTGAGAGCCTTAGGGTGGAGGAAGTACTATTTAGAGCCCATAGACTATCAGCTATTAGCCCTTTTGAGTCGGGTATCATTTGAACTCCTAAGGTTGCTAGTATATTTTGATTTGATCTAGTCAGCGCAGTTCTAATGTAGTACGGGTGTATGATCAGTGATCATCGGCGTTGTTTATCATTTGGTATGATATCTGCCTTGCATGATTTTTCTGTCTGAAAATATTTACAGAATTTCTGTCTGAAAACAATTATGGAACTTCTCTCTAGAAATACTTATATGATTTCCATCTGAAAATATTTTAGAACTTGTTTTTGAAAATATTTTGGGAAAATTTATTTCTCTGTAAATACTTTGGAAAGAAAAAAATAATCAAGGTGAGTTTTTGGTAAATATTTTGAAAGGAAGTATTTTTGGCTATTTCATACTCCGAAACTAAATAAATTTATCCGAGAAAATTTTGTAGCTAATATGTACAACTGTCTGTTGTCTGTCTTGGTTGCGAACGATTTCGAAATGAATTTTGAAACTACTATTCGGTATTGAGCTTATATACTTACATATACTTATATCTGTATGAGATATTTTTAAACGTTTTCAAAGCAGTTTTTGTGAGGTACGTATCAGGCACTCTGAAGTGTCTTTTCCTCGCTAAGGTTCTTACCCCTTTCTTTTGTCTATTTTCCTGTATTCTTATTTGCAGGTGATTTTGGTTGATTGCGGCCTATTAGCATTCAACATCCGGTGAGACATTATCTAGTTGCAGTCAGTGTCCCTTTTTTCGGGCCTAGTTGTTTATTTTGATTAGTTGCTCCACACCAGTTCACTTGTGGGTGTTTGACTCTGTATAATTATTTGGTATTTAAACTTTGATTTCTGATTGATAATAATATTATTATTATGAAAACTTATGTGCTAAAGATGTCACTAACCAAAATAATATGCGCCTAACTGAGCAAGGATGCCAAATGGTTGCTGAGACAAAATTTCAACTTGTAAGAAAGAAATAGGATAAACACAGAAAATAAAGGGGGTCAGAACCCAGTAGGGAACAACACTCCAGAATGCCTCATATGTGCCTCACAAAGACTGTTTTGAAAACAGTTCAAAAATAGCACAAACAGATATAAGGAAGTATATACATATATACACGCTACATACATAGTAGTGTTTCAAAGATCATTTCGAAAATATTTGCAAACACAACAAACACATGCACTAGGGCAAAAATGATACTACTAGTATCAGAGTCAAAAACAAAGTATAGGTAATATAGGACCAAACTAAACCATGGTGTGGTCTATGCCACTCCATCAATCGCAAAATAATCGTGGACCTCACCACTCATCAGAAGCAAATCATGCGTCGGGCCAGGACATATGTCTACTGACAGCCCTGGTAGCTGGGCAAAAACAAAATATTGGTGTACCAAAGGCCACGGACCCCGTACAATAACAATTCGTACAAAAACGTAGACATACATATCAGAATAAAAAACAGAGAGAAAGGATATATAATACACATACATACATACATACATACATACATACATACATACATACATACATACATACATACATACATACATACATACATACATACATACATACATACATACATACATACATACATATCGAGTTTCAAAACAAAGAAGTGAACATTATTTCACATAGCCAATTTATTAAATTAATCAATTTTTAGATTAGTCCATTTTCAGAATATGTGTTATACACAACAAAAAAAACAAATATATATTTTTTGAGACGCAGCCTATATGTCTGAAACTGTTATCCATTCACCTGGATGTCCAAGCTCTACGATTAAGCACCACTGTCGGGCGGCTGATCCTACTGTCAGGAACACGAAGCTGAAATAAATATATCAAAAACAAAAATATATCAGAACAAAGTAAGTGAGACTCTAGTACTGTGACTATACCGAAATGCGTACACATTCATATGCAGACTCAAATGTTCAAAAAATTCCCAAAAAACTCACGTCGGTCGAAGATCTAACAATCTCGTCCCAAAAATCAGAACCTATATAAAATTACGATTTGGCCCCTTAACTTTTATAAAATTATATTTTAGTTCTAGGCCTAGTAAAATTATAAACTAGTCCCCAAGTTCCAAAAATTGCAAATGGATATTTCAAGAAGTCAGAATTCCCAAATGAGTTCTCAAACTTTTTGAATTTACAAAACTAACTTATTTCCTCAAAATTTCAAATATAACTCCAAACTTTTCAAAATTACAAGTATATACTCAAGTTTTTAAAATTACAAATCTAGGCCAAAGTTTCTCAAAAATTACAAACCTAGAGAAACTTTTCCAGAAATTACAAAACTAAATTACGGACAACAATTTATTCTCGAAACCACCGAACTCCCGATTCGATCGACAAAAATCAAAACCAAATACATACATTGGTTGATTTCAATCTCAGGAACATTAATCCATTAACAATTTCATCAAACAAACAACAAATTCACCAAAAATCATGCAAACTCGAATCTAACCCTAGCTCCATCAAAAACTCATCAAATCTCTTAATTCAAGACTTGTTTCTTGTTAATCTAAGTCCTACCTAACCTATTCAAGCAACCCCAAACAACCATTCATCAAGAATCATCCAGAAATCAATACCCAAGCAAAATTGGGTCAACAGATTTGATGCACAAAACAGAGGAAAAAGGAATGAAATGATGCGATTCTTACCTAAAAAATGGATTAGGAACGTTGGAAAGGCAATGAGGAAGTGCTCTGAAGTGATTCGAGGGTGAAGAGAGTGAATGGGACAGAACAAATGCAAAACTCGTCGGTGGTTGGCTTTAAATGAGTTGCAGATCGAAATAGTGCATTTCAGCAAAATACAAAGGCAATGTACGTCATTTTGCACGCAACGTATGCCTTGGTGGTTTACAACATACGTCCCTCCATCTCAACGTACGTTATTAACCTTCCAAAGGCATCAGGTTCAACGAAAACACATCACAACGTACGTCACACCAAGGGTTGCATACGTTTATCATGGCATAATTCTAGATAATATACGTCTTGCTACCTCCAACGTATGTCTCGTGTTGCCCAGATAACGTACGTCTTCAACACTCCAGCTCACATACCCAACATTTCTTGCTCTCCACGTGCATCAAATCTCCCTCGAGGTTCCATAACACCTTGATCCTTAAGAATACATCCACCAACCAACATCAACTTTAGATCATCGTCCAAGTTATCTAAACAATATGAGAAACACTAAAAAACTAAGCCATATCCGATCAGAGAGCTACAGGAATCCGATCGGTTTGGCCAGAATATTACATACTTCCCCTTCAAAAGACATTTGTCCTCGATTTTTGAAATAATCAGATCAAATCTAAGTTCAAACCTAAGTCTCTGAAACATAAATCCAACCAAAACTGCTCAACTAACCTCGACTATCCAGCCAATAAACGAGTATGTAAAAATGATAGGACAAAAACAAAGATATGCAGAAACAAAGATACTAAATGCAGGGACAAAAACAAACATGAAGAAATAAAATACAGAGATGCAAAAACAGAGATACAGAGATTGAAACAAATGTAGAAAAGCAGAAGCAAAACGAATTGACCTAAGAATCGGCAGAGTCGAACAAATGCGGATATTTGCACTGCATATCATCCTCGGCCTCCTAAGTGGCCTCCTCAACAGAGTGATGTCACCCAATCACTTTCACCGTAGCAATCTCTTTGTTCCGAAGTATCTTGACTTGCCGATCGACAATCCTTACAGGATCATCATCGTAAGATAAGTCGGATCGGACCTCAACAGACTACGGTGCCAGAACATGGGACGAATCAGGAATATACTTCCTCAGAAGAGATACATAGAACACTGGGCGAACATAAGCAAACTGAGGCGGAAACCTCAACTCATAAGCAACGATCCCAACTCGGTCAATGATCTCAAACGGACCAATGTATCTCGGGCTCAACTTTCTCTTCTTCCTAACTCATGACACCCTTCATTGGTGACGCCTTGAGGAATACATGATCCCCAATCCCAAACTCTAAATGTTTACGCTTCGGGCCAGCGTAACTCTTTTGACGATTGTGAGCAGTATGGATTCTCTACTGGATCAACCTAACTTTTCCAGTAGTCTCCAAAATAATATCTGGCCCCAGTGGCTATCTTTCTCTGGTCTCAGCCCAACATAAGGGAGATTTACATTTCCTCCCATACAAAGCCTCATAAGGCGCCATCTCGATACTCGAATGGTACGAATTATTATACGCAAACTCAACCAACGGCAAGCGAGAATCCTAACTCCCACCGAAATCCACATCGTACACTCTCAGCATATCTCCAAAGTCTGAATTGTACGCTCGAATTGACCATCAGTTTGCGGGTGAAATGTTGTACTGAAATCCAATTAAGTACCTAACTCCTTCTGCAGTTTTTGCCAAAATTGCGAAGTAAACTGAGGTGTCCTCTGTCAGACACTATAGAGACTGTCACACCATGTAAACATAAAATCCGATCGACGTATAACTTCGCCAATCTTACTACTCTAGCACTTACTTGACCACACCCAATTTTAAGGTTCAAACCGAGAGAAAACCACACCCAATTTTAAGGTTCAAACCAGCCACTTAAACTAAGTCTCCAACCAACCAACCCAACTAGACTCAAAATCATAGGCCACTCAATAAAACCAAACCATTTGAACCAAGCCAAACATTTTAATCGAACCGACCATTAAAATAAACACCCATCCTTAACCAAAACCAAACCAGTCCTCTTTTCTTAATTTCAAAAACCGGCCGCAGAGAAAGTGGAAGCCAGACCTCACCCTCTCTATTGCAGCAGGCAACACCTAGCTCAACATCCTCCCTGTTACGTTGACGTCGCCGTCTGTCGCACCTCCAGAGATTGCCTCTCCCCTTTGCTCCGCAGGGAGAAAGCCCGCCTCATTTCATTACTTGCCGTCTCGGTCAAAGGAGGAAAACAGCGCCACCGCCAGTCACCTCGCCTAAGATCTGGACGTTGCACTATTAAGGATGCATGGGAGGTAGTCGTCGTCGTCTCAACCAGGCTGCCATAAATGAGGCTACTGTTGTTGTCGCATTAGAGGAGCCTATTGGTCCTTGCAGGTGGTTGCCCTTCTTTGTTTCTCTCTATCTCTCTCTCTCTCTCTCTCTCTCTCTCTCTCTATATATATATATATATATATATATATATATATATATATATATATATATTTGTGAAGCTACTGATTTTCCCAAAGAATTCCAGTCAACTTGATTGTTGAACTCTGTTGTATATAATATGTTCGGCACTTGTATCTGAAGTCTTCAGTATCTTCTGTCTCTGTCTCTATCTCTACATAATCTGCATTTTTAATGCAATCTGTTTCTAACTCTGCACAAATTTGCATCCTTCCACATGTCTGTATCTTTGAGAATGAAATAGTGGGTACGTTAGTTTCTCTAAGGAGAATTCGTTAGGGCTATGAGTTATGATCTGATTTAAGGACATAGATGTGTCATTCAATATGAGGGTATCAGGGTTAGATTTGAATGAGAGGATGATTAGATCTAATGTCATATAAACCTCTGTGACCCTTCTAATCTGAGACTTTTGGAAATTCGGGGATGAATTTCTTTTGGGGGGAAAGTATGTAATACCCCATCCATTCCGATCAATTCTTTGTAATGCTCCGACTAAGTTTGACAAGGTCTCTAGTGGAACGTCACTTAATTCCGAACAATCCTAGTTCGTTTCCAATTGGATCTTTGGAAAAAAATTGAAATGAAGTTTGAGTGTCTGGGGATGTTTGAGAATGCTTAAGGGTGTTATCCATCAAAGCTTGGGTGTTGTTAGGTCCCGGCAATGATGGAATTAAGGTTGTAAGTTTGGGATGCAGTTTTGTGCATGTTAAGGTGAGTTGGAGCTCAATAACGCACGTTGAAGGGCTTATGTGCACATATATCATCGTTGAGATGGACCATGAACGTGCCTAAAGCCTTTTATGTGCGCTGGAGTGGTTTTGCGCGCATTGTTCTTCACTAGGGTGTAAACTATGAGCAACTTGAGCCGTCTACGTGCCTAGTACACGTAGTACGCGCGTTGTTCTTCATCTATGAATAACCCGTGGAGATTATAGGTCGTCTACGTGCGTTGTTAAGGGAGTCTGGGCGCATAGAAGTTGGCCTAGATTTTTGAGCCGAGAGATGTTAAGCACCGTCTACGCACGCTGTGCAGGGATCTGTGCACGTTGAACTTCTTCTACGTGCATAGATGATGGTGTAACGTATGTTGATATTAGATCTGAATTTTTCTAGGTTCCTGGAACGCACGTTTATGCAAGTTGTAAGCTAATCTGTGCACGCAGGACTGCCTCTACGTGTGTAGATGCCATGCAATGCATGTAGAAGGCTATGTTTCTATTGGAAATTTGATGGAACGTTGCGTGTCGATCCATGGTCTATAAATATCCCTTCCCTGACCTTTTGTCCCTTATTTCCACACCAAAACACTTCCAAACTCTCTCAATCTGTCTCTCTTCACTACTCATGGTTTGTCATTGAATCCTTTCTATCTTCTGAAGTAAGATTACTCCTTTAACACATCTCTTTCTTCCATTTCATCATTTAATCTCTTAGGATCCCGTTTTAGGTAAGATGACAATTTGAAGTAGGGTTTTAGATCTAGTTGAATCTGTGTTAATGGAAGTTAAATGTTGTTATATTATGGATGTTTGGAGTCAAAATCTTAAGGTTTTAACTTCGGTTTTGGAAGTTTTGATGTTTGAACGAAATGGGTTTATATCGAGCTAGGGTTCGGATTTTCTGTTCCTTTTATGTAATTGGAAGTTGAAGAATGTTGGATTAGGTTAGAATGAACTTAGAAGAACATGATTTGAGCATGGGTTTGGAGGATTCAAGTGTTTGAGAGAAATGGATTTGTCCTTGAGAAAGAGTGACGAGTTTGAATGATTTTAGATGGGTTTTTGGTTAAATTTGAGTTTGCTTTTGATATGTCTAGGTATGGGAGACCTAGATTAACTTAAATCCTCATGGGTTTCAAAGATTGGATGTTGTTTGTTCTAGGGTTCATGGGAATCTGAATTTTAGTTTATGAGTTATTGATGAGTTGTGGTTAATTATTGAAAGAGATGTTAGAATGTGTTCAGGAAGTGGATTATAGTCAATATGGGTTATTGGTAAGGTTGGGTTAGTTTTCAGCATTTGCATTCATCAAATTTATGTAATGTCACAGTATCCTTTTTGAGTTTGTTGTAATCTATTTCTGTTGCTAGCTCTGTTTAACTTTCAAGGCGACCAACCATTCACCAGTGGACTGTGACTCGGAGTATTGGTTCGGCGTCCAGGTGAGTGCGATGTCTACTTCAGACACATAGGTTGTGTCTTCTGAAAATTATATGTCTTTGGTGTGTTTGGTTTGAACCTGAAATTGGTTTAATAATTGTCTGACTAATTATAAATTGAATTGTGTGATTAATAACCACACTTAGTATCTGCTTCTGATATGTAAGTATAATTACATATAACATCTGGAAATGAGCTCTGTTGCATGACCATTTGTTATATACTTTATTTTATATTATGATAATATAAGCTTCATCTGGTATATACTATGTATGCTAAATATTATGCACTATGTCTGATAACTTAAATATCGTGTTATATATATAATGTGTATTATCTGTTTCTATTAATACATGTATGTGTATAAGTATATACAACTATGTATCTATAAACAAATAAATATATAGTCCCAGGGCACAAAAATGTGGACCTGTGTGTATCGCGCAGATCCACGAGACTTGTCTAATTCGGGTGGCACAGTACACACTTATATATGTCTAATACTACTGTCTGTTATACTACGCCTAATGGTCTCTGTCTGATACTATATGCCATAGTGGCTATTGTCTGTTGTTATATTATTATACAAGGTATAATAAATCTGTTGAGTCTGTATTATTGCTCATTCACCTGTAGAATATTATATTGTTGACTAACGGGGTATATTTTGCTGGAGCCCGGGGACTGCAATGCTCGTGGGTATACCCTCTAATTAGTTATGTATGTATGTCATAGCCTTGAGACCTTAGGGTATCGGGTACTGTTTGGGTCCCCTAAGGCTGTCAGTTGTTCGACCTTCTTGAGTTGGATATCGGTAAGGCTCTTGAGGTTGTTGATTCTCTGTTAGAGATCTGGTATGGCCAGCGCAGTATCAATATAATACGGGTGTATGATCAGTGATTATCAGGTCTACATAAAATTCTGAATAAGATAATAAAATATTTATGAATAAAATTCTATACATTCTGGATAATACAAATCGGTATAATACGTTGCATATGTTGTTTGCTCCTCTGGTTGTTATAGATTCTGTCTGTCTGCATGTTGTCTGCTCTGGTTACAAAATATTTTTCTGAAAAGTTTTCAAACTATACTAGTATGTACATCGAGTGAATATGCATATACTTGTTTATGTTGCATGTGAAAGTTTTCTAAATGTTTTCAAAACGATTTATGTGAGGTCCCAGAGGCATTCTGAAGCGTCATTTCTCACTGAGTTTTCTAATCCCCTCCCCTTAACATTTTCCGGTAATTCAGCTTTCGCTTTCAGTGGGGTCGTCAGTTTAGAGGAGATAGCCCTTTTGATTGGGTTCCAGTTGGTATGGTTGATTAGGTGCTCCATACCTAGGGTTTGAGTTTCACGATTTAGTTTTTGTTTATATAACTAATTTGAATGATGGTATATATATATATATATGCGATTTGGGTATCTTCTATATTGGATAATTATTAAAATGAATAATTGGGTAGAGTTTTTGAGTACTCTGAGCTTGTACGAGATGGGCTGGGCTTCCATAGACAGTCCACCTTGTACGCCGGTCATGATCCAAAAATGGGTTGTGACACTTTTGGCCTCACCTAACTAAACTAGACTCATTAAGTTCTCTTGAAAATTGTATCGAACACCTTGTAAGTAAGAATACATCTATTACTTAACCTAATAAATTTAATGCATGTCGACCTCCCTAGTCTTCTTCTTTCGATCCTTCAACTAGACTTGCCAAAACTATCATTATGATGGCCAATCACAACAGTAATCCATTCAAACATGTTATTAAATCAAATCCAACAATTCTACACATATGACATTCAAGCACAACATATAATACAAATATGACAATAAAAGCACATCTCCCATTCATAAATATAAAAAATAAATATCAAGGTCTACATCTCTAAGTCCTAACAAAATGTTTAAGCTACCATTATTATGTTCAACAAAATAAGACAATGAACATCAACATAAATCATGGTAACAATTAATACATATAAGAGAGAAAGGAGAAAAACGGATGTAGAGAAAGCCTCTCTAGTAGCCTTCGAGAGAAATCCTCCCTCTTTAAGCTGGTTCTCTATCTCCTTCTTGAATCCTAAAATAATGTTCTTAAAATGAAAGAAAGAAAAGTGTTCTTCCAATGTGTGAAATATCTTTATAAGTGTGGTTAAGAGGTGTATTTATACCCCTTGTATGTATAAAAACCCTAGCAATTGTGTTGCCAAAAGTGCCCCTAAAAGTTCACTTTCTATCCACCAAAAGAACCTTGGTTGATATTGCTTTTTGTCCACATCTCAGGTGGGTCACAGATGTCACATTAAGGTGGTCATGAACGTGATGGCTCTCTATTTTATGGTCATGGCAGTAAGGTAGGGCAAATGATGGCCCTAACCTGGGTTTGGCCCTCCAATATGATTTGCGCTGCACGAACTTCCCAACCTTGAGCTGGTTTTTGTCACACTTTCTTCCACTGATCTTCCAATTTCAAAAGCATGTTTTCCATGCCTTTTTCATCTCTTTTGCATCCAATTCCATGCATTCCTCATCACCCTACACAAAGCACGAAAAGTGTGTAAATTCGTCGATAATCAAGTACAAGTAGGGGAAAATGCTATACTTTTATGCTTGAATTATTATGTAAATTTAGGATACATAAAAATCTTGCAAAATTAATCATTTGATTGTCCCCAAGAAAACCAATTTCAATGCCAATGCAAGAATACAATTCAAATTGGAGAGGCTAAAGAATTTTTATATGATATAAGTGTACGAGTAAAATGATCAAGAGAAGAACAACATGCTATTCATCAATTACGTGAACTAAGGTTGGCATCAAAAGTGGCAATCTCGAGAGTTCAAATATCAAATTCCCTCATCTATTGGCATCTCTAAAGTTTATCTCCCAATTTGCCAAGATAAAAAATAAATTTATTATTTGTTTTAGAACAAGTTTGGCTTTATTCATTCATTTGACAACATTAGTGCTTTACTTCAAATTTCCTTTCATTTCCTTTTCATTTCATTACTTTCACTCTATTTTTGGGTGCTACAAACGAAGTCAGCGAATTAAGGGTCCCAATGTAAAAAATACTTATTTAGGATTCCTTGGGGGTACTAACCTATTCCACCTCGAGGTGGGGCCTCATGCGCTTGTCCTCATTTAGGTTCATCCTCAAAGTGAAACTTAATCATTTAAGCACAACATATAAGCACTTAACGCATTCATTAAGCCAAGCCAACTCTAAATTCTAAGAATTTAATCAATTAAGTACAATCATCTTATAAAAATGTTTGCACACTTTTATTATGGCACCTCTAATAGACTAAAGTTGTTGATAAAAGAACTCTCAACCTTGCCACCTAAAAATGCCAAATTAAAGTTCAAATTACCAACAATTAACATACAATCTTCAATTGATCATGCTAAAAGCACACTTAGATGCTTAAAAAATTTTAAATATTTTAAGCATTTTCAACATACAAGCAAAGGCGTATAACAATTAAGCACAAGCATTCACTAAACTCTCCCCCATACTTATTTTGAACATTATCCCCCATGTTTGATAAAGGAAGTCCAGATCAACCTTAACAAAACAATAGTAGCAATTGAAATTAAGCACAAAAGTAAAAAGAAGAGGTTTAGAATGCTTCTCTATTTGGCACTTTGCTTTTGATTGCTCTTCCCTTGAATGCACAGCTCCAACTTTTAGGTATTAAACACAAAATGTTAATGGAACAAGTGCATATAAATAATCATGTAAGCGGGTACTTCTCCTCTTATCCAACATCAACAGAAAATGAAAATGACTAAAATACACATGCTCCTAAACTATAATGCAAATATGCATTCAAGTGCAATAAATAAAAGGATAAACTTAGTTTAACGTCATTGCGGACCAAAAGTAGTTTAGCATGATTTCAAACATATGCAATGGATCTATTTGGAGCGCCAAGTAGTCCTTGCGGTGGATGTCATGTATGATTTCAATCTTTGACCATGAACTTTGAGTGTTTTATGATCATTAAGCAAAATATCTATAGTACCATATTAATGTATTTTTTAAATCATAAATGGACCGCACCATGAAATTTTTGGGTTTCAAAGAATGTGATTTTTGGTGGAAAATATAAAACCTTTTGTCCTTCAAAGAATTTAC
>CAODLS010533526.1:0-15858 GCA_948243855.1 Flueggea neowawraea
TAGTCAACATATACATATATATACACGCTACATACATAGTAGTAGTTCAAAACCCTTTCGAAATCGTTCGTAATCAAAACAAATAACATACTCGAAATCTTTCATGAGATAACTAATATCTTTCATGAATATTTCTAAAATGCATCAAAACTAATATGTTTTCAATAACAAAGCAAAACATTTCTCGAAAACATTTTATCTTATCTGAGATTTCCAAAGTAGAACCCCTTTAAAGTTATACAAAAACTCCAGAATAAAAGTCAAATCCTTTCAAACCTTTATTGAAAGTTTCATATCAAAATTCAAAAACCTTTCTACCTTTACTAGAAATTCCAAAGTCAAATTTTCCATATAGGCATAACAAAATCCTTTCAGATTCAAAATCTGAGTCAAAACATATAACACAGATCCGGGACCAAAGTAAGCGTGATGTGGACTCTTCCACCAATCACGAAAAGTGTGGACCAGCCATAAGTGTGATGAGGACTCGCCTATATCCATATCAAATCATGTGCCTCGTCAGACAACATGGCTACCAACACCCCTGGTAGCTGGGTTGTCTCACTCATTGGTACACCAAAGGCTACATGCCTCGTAGCAGAGTTGTCTTGTATCTAAAACATATACATAGTATATTCAAATCAAATAACAAACGGTCCTGAGACCGAGTATATTAAAACCAATAGCAAACGGTCTTGCAACTGGGTATGTCAAAACAAATAACAAACGATCCAACGACCGGGTATATCAAAACCAAGGGTTATATATAAGGTACCACTTATATATCGAAATACAAAGCATATTTACATAAAAGTATGATTCCCAAAATATTTATCAAATTCATAATGACATGATTTGAAAAACCAAGTATGCAAACAATCATTCGTTTTGCTAAAACGAGTTTCAGAATTTCTTTCCGAAATATTCCAAAATCTAATATAATCAAATTATATTATTTCAAAAACAATTCATTTTTCGCCGAAATGCAAAATCTTTCAAAAACAGAGTACCACTACTCTTTTCCAAAACCCAAATGTTTTTCCAAATACAAAGTCAAATCAACCAAGTCCTCACATAGACCAAATTTTAGGATTTCCAATCATTTAATTATTCCGGTTTACATGTTATGGTGATAGCACAACAAAAACATATAATTCGAAGAGACACAACCTATATGTCTAAATCTGCAATCCACTCCCCTGGACGTCGAGCCTCCAAACTCCAAATCGCTAACCACTGGTCGATTGTTGGTCACCTCGAAAATCAACTGAGCTGAAACAAAGTATTCACAATAGATCATATACGGTGATTGTGGCAAAACAAAATATGCATGAAATGCAAATGCAGACTCAGACGCTATCGATATCAGAAATTCTATTTTGATCGAAGATCTAACACTCACGGCCTAAAAATCGAAGTCTATGTAAAATTACGAATTGGTCCCCGAATCTCGTAAAATTACACTTTAGTCCCCGAATCTCGTAAAATTACACCATCGAGTCCGAGAATATACAAACGACTATTCCAAGTAGATTTCTCAAAAGAGCTCTCGAACTCTCCGAATTTACAATTCTAATTAAATTTCTCGAAATTACAAAATTACTCCGACTTCTCAAAATTATAAATATAGTCCAACTTTTCCAAAATTACAAATCTAACTCTCTAGTTTCTAAAATTACAAATATGAATGTCAATTTTCCAAAATTACAAAAATACCAGTCTAAAAAACTTTAGTTTCAAAACTACCAAACTCTCGATTTGACCGACAAAAATTGAAACCAAATATACCTATTGGTTCACTTCAACCTTAGGAACATTAACCCATCAACAATTTCCTCACCAAACAACCAAATCCGGCCAAAATCCACCAAACCTGAAACTAACCCTAGCCAACACAATAACTCATCAAATCTCGTCATTCAAGGCTCGAAACAAGTTCATCTAAGTCCCATCTAACCCATACAAGCATCCTTTAACATCGGAACATCACAAATTATCAAAGAATTGGAACCCTTGCCCAACTCGTCCAAATGCAAATCCATGAATCAAAAGCATGAAAGATGAATAAAAAATAAGAAAAGAATGATAATCTTACCTCCAAAGATCATTAGGAACACTGGGCAAGCAATGTGGTAGTGAGAGGATCGATTTGAAGGTGAGAGAGAGTAAAAATGCAAATGGCGGACGGAATGATCGATGTTCAGATATATATAGAAAATAGAGGCTCACGTACGTGAATATAAGGTTAAAGTACGTTAGGAGGACCTCGTGTACGTTAGGATCAAGGTCACGTACGTTAACGAGTCAAAAATATGTTCTGGAACTGAAAATCCCGACCTCACATACGTCACCCCCAAATCTCACGTACTTGAATCATCCTAGAAGCTCAGCTCACGTACGTGACACCTATTTCTCACGTACTTGAGTTATGTCTGCCTTGCGTACGTTAGGATTAGCCTTACGTACGTAAGATGTTTTGTTTCTCCCTTCTTGACTTCTCTTGCTATCAAACTCATCCCGAATCATTTCAAACACTTAAAAACATCCAACCTAACATGATTTCATCATAAACATCAAATACCATCTACTGGTATTCCAAAAGTCCTCAATGTCACACTCGAAAACTACAAGGATCATAATTAAAAAGTACGAGATATTACAGAGACCAACGATGAATAGATCCTATTCCGCTGCTGTCATGCCCGCTGCCTTGCACTTCTTTCGCCGCCTAGGAGTCGAGAAGTTGAACTGGCTTTTGTTGTTGTTTGTCAGTCGACCGGTACGTGAATTCCTTCAGTTACAAATATACCCTTACTTTAATTTTTTTAGACTATTATATTCTTATTTATTTTTTATAATTAAAATATACCCTTATTTTTTAAAGACTATTATATCCTTATTTATTTTTTATAATTACAAATATATCCTTATTTTTTAAAAAATAATTATAAATACATTGATTTTTAAGAAATAAAATTTTTAATTATTTCAAAAAAAAAATCTAAACTTTATCTATTTCGAAAAAAATCTAACAATTTATAATTATCTTAAAAAAATATTTTTTTAAAAAATAAAATTTATATATTTCAAAAAATTCTAACAATTTGTAATTATCTTAAAAAAATTTAAATTTCACTTTAAAAATATTTAAGAATTTATAATTATTTTAAAATTTAAAGATAATTATCTTAAACAATTTGTAATATATTTTTTTTTCATGCTGATAGTTTGATCATCTTAAACTACTAGCTAAATAATTTGTTTTTTCAATTGACTTTTATTTTAGATCATATATATTGCGTATTTCATTTTAAAGATAATAAAATTATTGATATCATTATATGTTAATGAAGATATTATCCGTTTCACAATTACTTTGTTCGTATATACTAATATTTTGAAATATATGATTCAACCCATATAAATAAACTTTGTATATTCTATTAACTGGCTTACAGTTGTGGCAAAATTCGTAATATCACTTTACAATAGTAGTTTAAGTACATATTTGTGTTTTGATTATATTTATGATATTCAATGAGTGCAACTATTTTCTTTTATGCTCAGATTTGCAATATCTAAAAATTTTATATTTGTTTTTAGAAGAGATCAACTAATATGTCTCAATAAAAATATATGAGTTTGTTAACTAAGAGAAATAAGAGGATTGTTGAATATAATGTTCACTCAATTATATCTTCATTTTTTGATGGTCATCATTAATTTCGGTCGACTTTATTGCAGTTAAATTAAGTAAAGTGAAATTGTAATTTTATTGAATTTATACTTGTTTTTGATAATAATATATAATTTTTAAATTATATAAAAATAAAAAAATAATATTAAAAAGATAATAAAATAATCATCATTTAGTTTATGTGTACTTTTATCTATGTTATTATTACTCTTTTAAAAGGTGTTACATATACTAATTATATAATTAATTAATAAATTATTTTTTATTTTTCTTATTATTAATTTAATATATATATATTTAAAAAATAAATAAAAAATAATAATATTTCAATCATTATAACGAAAAAAAAAAACTACTAAAATTTTCTTACATAAAATTTTTATTAAATAACTGATTATTTTTTATATATTATAATTATATAAAATTTTTGTATATAATTAAAATAAAATAATATCTTAAATATATTTATTTAATAATTTAATGAAAACATACTCTAGTAACTCAAAAAGAATGACATGACACACAACAGAGGAAAAGGAGCTGGTTCATTCCTTGATAAATAAAAAATAAAAGAGAAAAGGCTCCTTCGCTGTCGATTATCCATCCCTCTGCTTAATCTTATTTTCTCGCCTCTGGTAAAAGTTTCATTATAAAGCAATACATATTTTCTTGCAAGCTAATGATGACAAATGTTCTATGAATCCGTGGATAGAGTCAGTGCCATCAATTCACTTTCTTGCTGAGGTTAGTCATCGACTTGTCGAAATTACTTTGTACCAAATTACCTTACATCGGGTCCTTTTATGGTTGAAATTGTATATAGATGAATTTATGAACATATTAAGGTTTTAAAGATTACTTCTTTGTCCTGGTTTCTAGGGTTCTTTATATATTTGTTTGGAAGGAGTTTAAAAGTGCTCGATTTTTTTTTCCTTTTATTTTATTTATTTAATTTTTGGTTTATATGTTTATTAGGATTGAATTGCATAGGTGATTGTACTTGTTCTTGAGAACTAGAGATCTTTGTGTCACTGAATATTAGAGAGGAATGTCTGGGAGAAACCGCGGACCGCCTCTTTCCATGAAGGGGTTGCCACGCCCTGGACTACCACCTCCCATCCATGACCCGCATTTCGGCCGTGGGCTTGGACCAATGCCGCCCCATGCGGCTTTTCTTGAGGAAATGAGAGAAACCCAGTTGGGGATGGACCCCAGGAGGGTTCCCCCTCCTCACCCGGCCATTTTTGAGGAGCGTCTTGCTGCCCAACACCAAGACATTCAGGGTTTATTGGCTGATAACCAGCGTCTGGCTGCAACTCATGTTGCTCTTAAGCAGGAGTTGGAAGCTGCACAATATGAGTTGCAAAGGATGGCGCATTTTGGGGATTCTTTGCATGCGGAGAAAGATGTTCAAATGAGGGAATTGTATGAAAAGTCTTTGAGGTTGGAAAGAGAACTTCGTGTTGTGGAGGCCATGCGGGGGGAGCTTCATCATGTCCGTTCTGATATTAAGGAACTTACCGATGCAAGGCAAGAGCTCACAGGCCGTGTTCAAGTGATGTCTCAAGACTTAGCTCGATACAAGGTAGATTTGCAGCAGGTTCCTGCTTTGAAATCAGAAATTGAGAGTATGAAGCAGGAATTGCAACGTGCAAGGTATGATTCTGCATTAATTTTTTGGTTTGAAAAATCAAAGCAAAGATTATGTTTTACATAAATTTTAGTGCAATGATCCACTGTTTACTCTCTCTCTCTCTCATATTTCAAACAGAGCTGCCATTGAGTATGAGAAGAAAGGATATGCAGAGAATTATGAACATGGCCAGGTTATGGAGAAGAAATTGATTGCAATGGCTCGAGAGCTAGAGAAGCTACGTGCAGAAATTGCTAATGCAGAGAGGAGAGCTCGTGGAGCTGATGCTTCAGGGAATCCTGGTACGCTACTCATATTGGAAGGGGTTTTTTTGTGCTAAATGTTATTTATATTTACAGTGAGAAGCTGAAATTTGGATATTTTTACAATATCGTGTCTGACATTATTTTTTAAAACCAATGTTTAAGTGAATTAATGAAAGCTTTTAAGTTTTTAGCTGGTACAGATAGCTGGAAATTATGATGGCTTTAACATGGAACTCTTTCAGAAGTTTACTTTGCCCCTAACTTTACACGCTTTCATTTGCTCATAATTTGGATGTCACTGGTGGTTTTGTTGATCATTTATCTGGTTTGAATTTGTTCTGTAAAGCCACATTTGCCTTCACCGTGTTAAACCACATACTGGTTATACCTTCTCATGGGGAAGCAAAGTATATGTTTTCAACAGATACAGCCACTATTTTTATATTTATGTGTCTTACTAATCTAATTTAATTGAGTTGAGGTCCCAGTTATTTGATATCTTTGAACAATGTAATGGCATAGCAAAGTTGTTGCTAATGGTGTATTTTTATCGTTGTCCACTCTGGAGCTTGAGTATCATTATTGCCAATGTCTAATTTTTTTCCCCTCTAATTCCATTCTTTTTTCTCTGTAGGTGCTGCATATAATGCTAGTTTTGTTAATCCTGAAGCTGGATATGCAGGAAATCCTTACCCTAATGGCTATGGCATGAATCCTGTAAGTTGAATCTTTTTTCTTTGCACGCTATCATGTCTATACTTGGTATAATAATTATATTTCAGTTGTGTGTGAATGTGAACTGAATCTGCATATCATGCATGCATTATTTTATTATGGCACTTCATTTGATGTTGATTTTTCCTTGAAATCTTAGATGCAACCAACTGCTGAGAATTTTCATCAATATGGAGCTGGACCTGGTTCCTGGGGTGTGTATGATATCCAACGAGCTCAAGGACAGAGATAGAATGTTTTCAAGTCAAGTGAAGATCTGTTTTAAACGGTATCTTGGGCTTTATCTTCCTAGATATTTGGATTTTAGATTTAAATCCTGATTTTATTGGTAGTTGATATTGGGGCTTGCTCTTCTATTTGGTTTGATGTACTTGTAGCTGATTAATGACAGTCCTTATTTTCGTTGGGTTCAGCGTAGCATAGTTATTCTAATATCTTTTAATGCAACTATTTACTTAAAATTGATAACATAATATTTAAATGCATTTTGGTGCATTTATCTTGTGCCCATACTTGTATTCAGTATATTATATATTTTCATGGAAAGGTCATGCGCGGTACATCTATAGATCAAATTATTCTTCTTGGTGTCTGATTATTGTTACCAAGATAACTCACTTCACTAAATATCGTGTAGACAAACAAGTAGAATAATTTACAACCTTTATGCTTGACTTCAAGCATTGGGATGGATAAGATATTTGCGTTCCTCCATTATCTTCCTTGGTTATCCGACCTTCCAAATCCTTTTTTCTTCTTTTTGTGTGTCTTGGGAACCTTGAATGATTTAGTTACTTGTATTAGTGTGTTAATCTTGTTAATAGAACTCATTTGTCAAATATTTATCAAGAATTAATTTTTTGGCTCTCTCTCTCTCTCCCTCTCTCTCTCAGTTTTGTGTGCCGAGAAAATTGTTCTAGTTGGTGTGAATTTGTACTTAGCTTTTAGAAATTTTACGTATAAAGTTCATTCTTTTGTTTTAATTTTTATGAGGACGCTTCAACTCAATTCATGTGGGGAATGTTTAATGAAAAGTGAACTTACACGTAGCTTTTAGGAACTCTCTCTCTCTTGGAAGGGTTCCGTGAGTAGAGGAATCTGGAGCTTTTAGGAATTTTACATATATGTTTTTTTTTTTCCTTTTTGGCCAAACTCGAGATATGGGAGAGATGTTTATTGATAACTGAACTTACACTTAGCTTTCAGGAACTTTATTTTGATAGAACTTTTTCTCTTTGCAACAAGGACACTTGAACTCAAATCACTAGGGGAGGAATGTATACTAGTAAGTGAACTTAAGCTGAGCTTTCAGGAATTTTATCTAGATAGAAATTATTTCTCTTCATTAAAAGGACATATAAACTCAAGTTATGGGGTTTCCTTAGGTCAGTTAACCTTTTCTGTTAATTTTGGGTCATAAATTTTTTTTGTACTTTTGTGTAAATCTTAGAGAGAAGGTGCGAGTCAATTTTTGGAGTTCCAATTTTCTGCCACACACTCACAACTCCCAAGAACACATTTTAAAGAAGATTGATTTTTTCAAATCTAATGAGTGGTCACGTGAAATATGGTCTGGACTTTTTTGGTGAAACTCTTATAGTCTTTAAGAGAAATCCTACTGATTTTTGTATTGCCTTAAAAAGAATCTCTTTGAATTTTTATAGCTCTATATTTGGTGAGCTAAACATGTATGAATCTGTTATCTGCGGTAATTTTTTCTTCCGTGGTTTCTATTTGTTGTGTTTTGATCTTTTAGCAACACTTACAAACAATTATGGAACTTTGGCTTATCAGTAAACCACAAAGGATGTTGTTCAAAGGTCAAATGTCTTCCAGCTGAACTGGGTTGAAGTAACTATGGGACAAAGTCAATGTGAAACCTTACATATTAAGGCTATCAAAATATTTTCTTTATTGTGTGCATTTCCGTTGTTATTTGGTAATATGTTGTGCGTTGCTGCTGGAAGCATGAGTGTGGAATATAAAAATGCGTGGAACACAAAAGGGGCCTTACCAAATTGCTGCCCTGGTGATCGAACTTTATTCTGACAGTCTCCCTGTGTTTTGTTTTATCAGCTGGTTCAAGCAAGTCAAAACTCTGCCATATTATTAAAGATTCTTGATGAAAATATTGTTTTAATAAGGATGTATACTTGGTAAGTTTTGATGTTTGAGAATGAATGTGAAACTCATAGAAGATGGACTGAGATTTTGGTGAAGAATATAGATGGATCAATCTTGGATTCAGATGCTAAAATTGTGATCGTGAAATTGAGGATATTAGTAGTGGTTATTCAATGTTGTTATGCTTAGGAAGCAGATGAGCTTTGGAACCATGTTAGACTATTCAATTGTGATATGGAGGTCACATGTCCAGATTTTGGAAACAGCTTTCTGGTATATGAGTATGGGCTGACATGGTTAATGCATTTAATTAAACCTCAAACTGAAGAGAGCTTTATGCTCTAAGCTTGCCCCCTTTTTTTTCTTGAGGAAGAGCAGGACAGGACTAAGAACGAGGGGATTTAGTAGCATTGGAAGTGTTGGGGTGCATTTTCATATTCCTAACAGTATATTCTTTAATGTTGCATTCTAATGTTCAGTATTTGGTTGTGCTGGATTTATGAAAACCTACAAGTGCTTGTGGCAAAACATTTCAACTAGTTTTCCCTTTTCTCTCTCACACACAAACACACATGCGTCTTAAGTATTGCTGTTTGAGCATAGATTGTTTTCTGCCATTCTTGGTTCATTTCTGAAATACTGTGTGTTATCCTGTGGCACTTTCTTCAGTGCTTTTTGTTCTCTTCCAATGGAAAGACAAACTATAGACTCAGGACCAAGGTTATAAGGTTGAAGGCTTTTAGCTTATTATCAGATATGAATTCATCTCTCTACTGATTCCTGTGTGGGCATATGCAATTGACATTTGTTGAGAAACACTATTGTTTGCCTTTATAAAGGATCAAGTCTATTTTGTTGTCTAAGGTTTGCCGATCATTTGAGGAGACTTAATCAACAATGAAGAGTTTTCTGGTCAAGTAAGTGATATAATTTAGGTCTTCGTAGACCCTTTTATTTGTATAAACATCTGCAATTTGCTTATATTTGTTTTCTTTTGAAGTGAAAATAATTTCCTTTTCTGCAATTGGATTGGTGGGTTGGTTCAATTTCTTCTGTTTGTAGTGCGTATAATGGAACTTTTCAATCATTGAAGCAGCATTTAATGACCAAGCTTGTTTCACTTTTTCTGGAATGGGAAATTCCTGTGATGGATAAAGTATTTATTGATTTTCTGATTAGCAATTTTTTCTTTATATTTTACTTTCTCAACCTGTATGTCAGCATCGGTGTAGAATATAGCTCTTGGAAGCAGCATTCATATAATTTCTTTACCGGCTGGAGATGCAAGCATGTTGTTTTGGTGTTATGCTTGTGGCTTGTTTATTTCTTAAAGTTGAGGGAAAATCTGCATGTTTCTTTTTGACTTTATGCCTGTTATCAGCAGTTCAGCATGCCAAATACCAAGTTTGCCTTGGCTGTAGTAGCAAAGACATAAGCTTTTATACGTCCTTAACTCATCTAACCCATTCGACATCTAGAGCTCATGATGTTATAAACGTGTACTTTGTAGTTTTGACTTTGTGGCCACATCAAAGTACTGTGGAAATCTGAGTGTTTCTTTGAGGCTTCTATGACAGTCTACATATGCTGTTTTTGCATCCAAATGTTGATTTTCTCGCTTAAATGTACATCAAAGAATTCATGCCAGACCTAATTGCTTGGGTGCTTCAGTTTGCTTTTATGTGGCAAAACTTGATGTGAAAACTACAGATCTATTTTTTGTAGACTAGTCACAGCTATCACATCTAATAATTATTTGCCAAATGGCATCTCATAATCTGCTAAATGTTGTTATTGTTTGGGTTTCTTACCCAACTTTTTGGGTGTAGTTTTAAAATGTTTCTTGTTCAGTGCACCTGATGTGGAGTTTAGGTAATTATACATGAACGAACTTTATGCTTAGATATGATAAGCTTTCTGTTGGAGTAGTGAAAATGTGCTTTATCTTTTATGCCTCCGTTTCATTTTAGATTAGTGACTTATTTAGAATTGGTGTTACTTATTTTCATATTGGGATTGTCCTCGGATAGTTCATCTTTGGTTCTCACAAGCTATAACATTTTTATATTTTTGCATGAAGTTGTTACAAACTTCTCTCTGCAGTATTTTCTACATGTTGACAATATTATTGATTTATCTTGTCACTTCACTGCATGTCCTTGTGTGTTTTCAACTGTTTTATGTTTTTATTTCAGGGTTACAGGTGTCCAATTCTGCAATATGCTTCTGTAGCTGGAACTCTAGCTCACCAGGTATGGCCATATTTTTTCTCTGTTTATTACTTCCCCTGTATGTGTGCATATATAAACATTTCTTTCTGATTCAATGCCCCTGAAAGAAATGGTTTGAAGTGAAAATCAAAATAGTTTTAATGTCATTCAACCAAGCACAAGGTTACAGTATTATGTTCCATTGACAATTGCTGACACTACTGAAATTTTGAAGTCCTTGCATTTTCGTGAAGCTTTTGTTCAAGTTATGAAGATTGTCATTATTATTAGTGGTTTTGCTCCATCCTGTTAAAGCATGGGCTTGGGTGCATCATCTTGAAGCATGATTAATTGAAAGGCCAATATCATCTCTCTTAAGTTGTATACTGTACTTAGAAAGTTCAGGAATTATTTGAAAACAGAGCCTTGATTTTCGGTTGACTAAATTAGGTAAAGAACTAAGTGAAATGACAACTTTCACTTTGCATTGCTAAAGCAAACTTCTTTTCATTGTTTAGAGTTCAAAAAGGTGCCTAGGATCTCTTGATCAGCTTGTTTTTGGTTGACTAATAAAGAACCAAGTAGCTTTCAAAAAAAAAAAAGAACCAAGTAAAATGGGAACTGCTAAAATCTAGAAAAGAACCAACTAAAACGAGAATTTTTTGCTGGTTTGCAAAACCAATGGGCATAGAGGTCAATTTTTATTTCATTGCTTGGAGTTCATCTTGCAATTGGTGAAGGTTCAAACAGTGGCCTAGAATCTCTTATTTCTTGATTCATCAAACTTTTGTGATCTTTTATGGCCAAATCTCTGTCTCATTGTAAACAAGAAAGTAAATTATTTGCAAGAATGTAATTTTTTTAATGTGGAGTATAAAATTTCCTGTTTTCCTTCGTGCTGTTTATTCCATTGTCGGGAAACGTAGGGAAGGGAAGGGATTATGCACTGCTGTTATTCCCCACATTAGTGTGCCCTGGTTTGGAAGGAGCTGTTTCAACATATCACATAGCATGATCTCATGGACATAAATCTGGGCATTGAATAAGTCTAACTTTGTTCCGATTCAGCTTGGCCCAGTCTTCTATAGCTGCACTTTGTGATTCTGTATACAATTTTTAGGACATCGTGTTTGTGATAATAATAATTTATGCTCATTGTCGTGAAGTCTTTTGAGTTTGCTTGTATCTTTTTATAATATTTAACAAGATGAACTTCCGAGACAGGTTCATTCATGAAGTTGAAGTCAATCAGCTACTACATGGAAGCATTCATTCATATCAAATCTAAACTAATCCTGATTTTTGAAAGGTATACAAAATGATGTGCCTTTCTCAGTTTGACAATGCCTCCCTTTCTGGTAGCGCACTTTTCAATCATGGTAGAACTTTCATTATCGACTTTTCTGTCACAGATTTGTTGGCTTTATAAGGTTAGAAATGTGGCTATATTCCATCAGGAAAAGGTCATTTTACGTTGCTGATGTGACAACAAATTCAGGAAAGATTTGCTCAGACCTGGATTCTGTTCGTCCTTCAATCAGATTTCTGTTACATGTTGACGATGAGCAAGGATGGATATAGAACAGATTATTATTATGTAGCTTCTTTTCATGCCCCTTCCGACATACAAAGAAAAGATAATATGATTTCATTCTTATCCTGTGTAATGTTTTACAGTATAGGGCAGGTGGTTGATAGGTTAAAAGATTCAGTCTGCGTATGATACCCCACCTTTGATTTGTTTTTTTTATCCTTGTTCAGATAGAGACTATTTACATGTAACTTCTTGTATTTGTGTGGGTAACGAAAAATTGATGATGGCCGTGGCTTAGTAGTTCTAATGGTTGAGCACTTCCCGTTGATGATAAAGTTCGGGGTTGGAGCCAACGGACACGCATGGGTGCGTTTAGTACTTTCTCTTAGTGAGTTGAGGCATAATAAGAAAAAACGAAAGAGTGATAATGGCTGATAAAAAAAAAACGAATAAGTGATGATGGCTCAATTTTAAAATTGTACGGGACATATTATTTATTTAGATTTGCAGCAGGAGTACGCTGCACGCATGACATTCAAAACAAGAAATTGTTTTTTGTCTTGGATGGATATAAATTACGATACTATTTTTTAAACAATAAATTTGTACAATTAAGACAAGAAAACTTTACATTAACACACCAATTTGTCTTTAACGATTTAATTAAAAATGGCTTTCCATTTAAATATTTTCTTGTATGACAATACTGAATAATTTTGCTATAAAGGATGACAAATAATTTTGCAAACGCTACTTCCAGTAACAGAAAGGGTAAGATATGGTTAATTTCTTATATCATCAAAGACTCATCCGCAAACACCACAAACGGGAACTGCAAGCTGATACATTGGATGTATCAAAGCAAATTGCAAGAAAAATTTAAAAAAAAAAAGAATTACCTGAATGCATCAAGATATGATGATAAGGTGCTGAGATTGATACCACAGGCCTGAGCACGTTCTTTCAAAGACTCCGGCTCATTGATACTTTGAGCTGCAGGTATTGTCGCCTCACCTGAAAGGAATGAGAAACACAATAAGTTATAATGGAGTTAATGCATTTATCAATTATTTCATTTTTAATTGTAAAATGCACACTGATTATCGCAGATATACTAAACCAAGTTAGAATGTTAAAAATGGAAATGACAAGTCTGAAGAATAAATAATTCTAGTTTACCCAGGTTAGCATGTTACCCCTTTTGAAGGACATCTTTCATATTGTCTTAGGCTTGAAACATTGGACAAAAAATTCTAATGGGAATGATGTATTTGCTCTACCTCGATCGAAGAAAGACATCAAATGAATTACTGTACTTGGAGTCATCATAGCATGGCATTGAAGAATGTAAAACTCAGTACCGTACCTGCAATCAACAGCAAACATTCAGTTAATATGCATGTACAAAAGCTGAAACAGAACGCAATGGTGAATTAATAAGGGAAAAACAATATGTTCATCGCAAGCCCCACGATGATCAAAAAAAGTTGGAGAATAGCTCCGTCACTCTCTACCAGACAAAAGTAATTGAGAAAGATGTATCATAGATTTAACAAAATAAAATAGAAGGATATTCAAAGAGAGAAATATGGAGACTACAGAGAAATTAGTTACAGATTCTTTATGTGAAGGAGTTTTGAGTCAGATATAAGGCCGCCTTGGTTGTGGTCTGTGGTGGTGTGTCGAATGTGTTGGAAGGGAAGAGGGAAGAGAATATCGCTGCATTGCCTGCTTCTTTGGTGCTTTTATCCATGACACCGTTAGAAACTAAGAAGATGTGAAGAAAACAGATTTGGGCTGGGAGCTTGAGTTAAAAACAAAGGAAGAGGATTTGTGTTTTGTTTGGGTCGGGACAGGAGGTGGGCATTGAGTTGTGAATGAAAAAGAAAGACAGACTTCTAAGATCATTAGTTGATTTAGCCTAACTTGCTGATGTCGCAATTGTAAAAGATTTTAAGAGTTTAACTGTTTAAGGTTAGTTTCAGGGGGAAAAAAATTGTTTGAGGCACAACTGTTAAATAGATTATATACTCGCGCATTGCCCCGTATTTTTTTTTAAATAAATATGTAAATATATAATTTTTGAATATAATTTGTTCTCACAATGCAATCTTGCTTGTCAAGGTTCTTAGATACAAAGAACCAACCAATTTCTTTTATCTTCCTTTTTATGACAGAAATAATGTTGTCGACTTCCACTGATTGAATCCTCTCTGTCAAGAAATCTCATTTCTAATCGTGCCACCGCATTAATGTCCTAAATCAATGAAGTTGCTATACGCTTGAACAGACTGTATTTGATGCATCATGATTCGAGACCCACTAAACTAACACGACCTTTGAGGCCTAATGCATCAGAAATCAATGCAAGCTTGCATCCAAAAGTCAAGTCTACTAGAGAAAAGCCGACATTATAAAAGAATCTTTCAAATACGTTTATCTGTGACTTCAACAGAAAGATAAGCAGATACGTTCTCATTAAGACTTGTTTAAATATGAGAGAATTAGAGAAAACATGAGGTCATCATCTCCTAATGACTAAAAAATACGTAAAATTCTCCCTTAAAGTCACACCAGACTATCTTATGTTATCTACAAGTAGCTCCTTCTATCTCAGAAAAAAGTACACTTAATATAGCATACAACTTGACAAAACTCTGCCAAAAACACTCTACTTGTAATACTCTTGTTTAATTTTCTTTTTTTTTTTAAAAAAAATATACATTTATTATTAATTATTTTTATTATTATATAATCCATTGTTAATTACATATTTCTTTAATCTATTGTTTTATCACATTTCAATTATTTTAAATTGTATTATAATATGAGTTATTTTTTTTCTAAAATATTCGAATTTTGATGTGGTTTAAAAAAATCAAACAATTTTTTTTTTCTAGCAATACATTTCAAACCAAAGCCAAGTTTTTACATCTTTCGAAATTTTCATAAAAGAGATTCATTGATAAGAGAAGTTAAAAATTTCTTTTTGATTAAATGATGTAGAGTGCCTTTGGAAAGAAAGGAAGAAGAAGAAAGCAACAAAGTGTTGCCTTTTGTAACAGCCAAAGGAAAAAGAAAAAGAAAAAGAAAAAAAATGTGGGAAAGTTTTAACAAAACGGTGCGTGTTGCACCCTTCATTTTGAATCTTAAACCCCCTCAGCCCCTTCTCATTTCTTCACTGCATTTCACATCTTTCTCACTCAAATCTCTCTCAAAAATCCATCCCTCACTTCTCCTCCTTGCTTCTTCTTCGGTTTTGCAATCAAACAACGGTAAATCCCTCTCTCTCTTCTATTTTCTTGCTCCATTTTCGTGGTTGAATAATGCTTTTTTCGGTTAGGGTTTGATGAGTGACAGTTTGGTTGTAAAATCTGAATTTGATGCTTTTTTTTTGGGTGAATTAGTGATGATTCTTGGATGGGTTATGCTGGAATGAGGTTGGAATGCATAGACTGAATTTGGTTTTAAAATTTTGAAATTGTTCTTGAATGGGTCTAGACTAAGTCCAAATTTTGAAGGGAATTTAGTTGAATTGGTGATGAATTCTAATTGGTTTTTATGGATATTGATAAATTTAATCAAGAATTGAATGGGTTTTGCATTGGATTTTGGAGATTGAAGAAGGTTGGAATTGTAGGGATTTATTTGGATGAATT
>CAODLS010533593.1:0-10886 GCA_948243855.1 Flueggea neowawraea
ATTCATTGTCATGTAAAGCCTAGCGATGTTCTTCTCAGCAATGATATGGTTGCTTATCTAAGTGATCATCGTTTAGCAAAACTTTTCTCAACCAGCAACAATTCATATCAAAGTCAAACAAGCACAATTGGATAAGAGGAAGCCTTGGCTACGCTGCTCCAGGTACAGCATCGACTTTTCCTTTTCAATAATCTTTATATTGGCAGTTATTTCTAAGGCGTCACGGAAAGATAATCATGAAATGATCAACTCCAATCAGAGAATCTATAGAAAAACACCATCATGTTGAATGTAATAGTAGTGCTCTATTAAGCATTTCATCGAACAAATCACCCGCATTACCTTTATCCTGATGTATACCCACTCAAGAATATTCATTTAAACCCCTTCAATGAATGAAAAACATTACCCGTGACCGTGAGATGTTGTTCATGGGTAGAATTTATGATTTGAGGAGCTTCCCCTGATTGAACAACCTCGTCTGCCATAAATGGCCCGAAAACGCACCGTTTTAATCCCTTTTTTTAACAGTTGACTTGGTCAAACCAATTTCCAGAAAGCTGCCAAAACGCAAAGTATACTGAATCCCCTGGGCGCCGCTGAAATGGTGCATTGCAGCATTTAAACTGCCTAACCTCTATAAATACACCATTGCTTCCCCTCAATTTTATATCGTTGACTTCTAGCCGGCATTCCAGTGAAGCAACAAGAAACTCCAGCGCCGACACCTCTACCCTGTAATCTTGTTCTTCCTTCCTTCCTTCCTTCCTCTTATTAATATTCTCTTTAATCGCTCTACTCCTTTGATTATCATCACATCCTTTCAAACTTATATTCTTTGAAAAACAGTAATCAAAACATGTTCCTTACGGGCTCCGAATCCACAATGACATACACAAACAACAATGCAGAACCTCTTGGTTACGAGTTTCGTCCAAGGGATGAGGAGCTGGTTGGTCATTACCTTTTCAATAAGGTTTGTGTTAGAAAAACCAGGCAATAGAAGAACGCAGAATTAAACAAGAGTAATCACACAAAAAGACAAGAAATTATGTGTTTCGTACAATCGACCAACGTCCACGGGCAGAGAGCTAGTAATTCTATTATTCTGAGTCAAAATCGGCCAAAGGCATATAACGACTATCAAAGACGTCCAAGAATGTTCCCAAACCACATATTTATATGTTTACAATGAATAGAAGCCAAACTAGGGCAACCCAAACCCTAACTCACGTCTAAAACCTCACAAACACGAACTGAAGCTTGCATTACACGGACAAAATCCCGCATCCGTGGGCTGAATCGTCCAAAATTGGAGACCCACAGCTGTGGGCCAGACCGTGTCCAAAGACACAGGCACGACCAACGCCGTGGCCACCCAAATAGCCTCCTTTTCGAATCCAGTGCATTCCACGGCCTTGGCCACCTCTGTGTACACCCAGACTTGACCCAAAATGCCTCCAATCCGTCCCATTTTGACTTCCTTCATCAAACATCAACATGACTTCACAATTCTTCAAGAAAATTCCACTTTAATCTACACGATTCTCCACCTTGAAGTGGATTTTCTTTCCCCGTACAACTCAGAACCTAGAATCACTCCTCTTCCACACCCTCGAAAGGCTTCAAGTTTTGCAACAACGAACCAAGTCCAATCTTGACTTCTCTCCACTAGCTAGCTTTACATCTTTACCATCCACACCTAACAACACACCACCCCGCATCTTTCCCTTGTTTTCCAGTGACTGCCTTTCTCCATCACCAACACAAGTACCATGTCTTGGTTTCCTTGTTGTTATCTCTCGTGGATCAACCTGATTGACCTTTGACTGTTCCAAAGTCTCGATCACAAACTACACCTGTTTTTCTGCAGAACTTACAACAATCTTTAACCCATTAGCAATTACCGAGTTACCAATCAAGGTGTAAATGCCATTCTGCAATTTACCCTTCATCATTATTGAAGAACCCTTGAACACCCGAATTCCTCCACCTTTTTCAAAGAAACCATAACATTGCTTAGCCAAAGCACCAACAAAAATCAAGTTCCTATACAATCCTGTGACATACCAAGCATCAAGTTTCCTGACCATTTCGTTATGCATCCTAATCTGCACAAACACTGTCTTCAACACTCAACTTCTCACCATCTCCCAATTTCACACAGCCTCTCCATTCTCTAAAAAAATTAAACAATTTCCTAGAAAATTTCATGTGATAAGCTGCACCAGGGTCAACAATCCAGCTATCTTTAGATCTATATGCAGTAACTGTCAAAACTTCACTACTTTGTCCCTCATCAGAATTATCCTGAAACCCCATAGAATTATTCTGAACTACTGTTGCCCTTGATTCCTTTTCGTTTCTCTTATGTGGACAATTCTTTTTCATGTGCCCAATCTCCTTATAATGAAAACACCTCAACCTATGCTTCTTTCCCATTCTATTGCCCTCACTCATAGTTAACCTGAACTTTACACTGTCTCCACCTGAACTAGAAGTTAACCTCTTCACTTTTTTAGGCAACAAAGCATCCTTCACATCGTTTATCGAGATACTATCTCTACCAAACATTATAGTATCAACAAACCTTTCATGTTAGGCAAATAATATAACAAAAACATAGTTTGATCCTCTTCCTCGAATTCAACACCAACACCTTTTAAATCTAATATAATCCTATTAAATTTATCAAGATGTTCTTTTACCTACATCCCTTTGGTCATCTTCAAGGTATGCAACCGCCTTTTCTGATAAACCTTGTTCGTCGAGGACTTCTTCTGATACATACTGGTGCAGCGGAATAGAACAAAACAAAAGGGATAAAAGTTGAATCCATTGATTCATACACGAATACCGAAAGCAACCTTCTATTTACTTGTTGATTCACCGAATACTATGAAAATAGGCATCCAAAATACACTTTTGGGAAGAAAAATGTCTATAATATTCTCAATGATCAAAAAAATGCATAACAAATTCGCACAATAGGGTTTAAAGCCGAAATTACTACTAGGCACAAAAAAGACAAAAATGCCTTCAATAAAATGTTCAGGGGCTCTTAAAAGGGTCTACATGATGTTTGTTGGGCCTAAAAATGGGGGTTACAGCTTACACCAAATATTCCCTATAGGACTTGAAACGAGCTTCGATTTGATATATTGTGCGTCCCGTAACTCTTCCCGGATCAAAAGTTATGGTCTCTAAAAGTTCTACCGTTTTGCACCGCATCCAAGCCCACCAAATAATTCAATGCTTTCTGATCCACATCATTCCCCCCATGTTGGAGAAAATTCATCCTCGAATTCAAACCGACCTTTTCATCAGAAGAATAGCTATAGTAAGAATCAAATGCTTCACATTAAAGACATCCATACGCTTGCAGGGAGCAGATCATGGGGATTTGGGTAGAGGAAGGATTTGTTGGGATAACTCCCCAAATCCCAGATCACATAGGAGAGGGATTATTAAAGAAGTGAATCACATATTGGTTAGGAGTGTATTTGAAGAAACTACTTGTCCCACATTGTTTAGTTGTGAAGTTGGGAAGGTGTCTCTCCCCTATAAATAGGCCTTAAGCTCAAGTTATTTGGTATCACAAATTTTAAGCTAGTTAACTAAAGGTGAAACTTGGCTAGTTAATTAGAGGTGAAACTTGGGCGTAGGTTTGTGAGAATAAGAGGCTTTTTACAATTTTGTCCGCCCAAAAATTGTAATATTATTTTAGTGGAGTTCGTGGACATAGGTCTATTGAGTGACCGAAACACATTAAAAATTTCTTGTATTGTCTTCTCTTTTTCTTTATTATTTATTTTCTTGTGTTTGTGTGTTTGGTCTCAACATTTCACAGCAATTACAGCTAGTTTTCAACCCTTCTTTACTGCTGCTTTGGGAGCAGCAACTATTTCTACTTCAGAGTCATCATCGTCATTGAGGTCAGTCTCTTTCTTACTCTCAGAATTCTCAGCAACCGATGCCAGAGCTTCTTCTTGGTAGCAGCCCTTTTGTGGTCTCCTTCTTTACAGCTGCCACTTGGGGTTCATCAATTTCCATAACTGAGAGTGGAAAAGGTCATATTAACAATCAAGATAAATCTACAAAAATTTACAAGAAAATGACAACTTAATGAAACTAGTAAATTCTGTAAAATATTGTTAATGTCATTCTTATGCTAATGCAATTCTCAAAGATTTAAGAACTAAGAGAAAGCTTACCAGCTAATTGTTTAGGGGAAGAATCAAGCTTATATGCTTCGAGCCGATCTCTCAGTGCTTCTACTTCCTCATCATCCTCGTCGTCATCCAAAACTTGCGCTTGTTTTTCCTGTCAAAGCACAAATGTTGAGTTTTGAACCTCTAATGGGAGGAAACAAAAAGTAGAGCACGGAAACAAGGTATACCTTCTTAAAAGGGGCATTTCTTGTACCTATCTTTCCTATTGGCTTTACCACTTCAAGGACAACATCTTGTGAACCAAATGAACATAAATTAGAAGTTTTGTCAGGGACATTCAAGAAGCATCGTTATTTATCTTGTTTGTGCACCTGTTTCCATTGCAGAGTTTTGATGATGTTCCAATTGCTTCTGCAAAATCTTCTACGCTTTTGGCTTTCTTAGTGTACTTTCTGGGATTTTTCGGTGTATTTCTCGCGACAGTGAAACCCACTTCGACTTTTAAATCGTTTTTCGTCTTTTGTAAAGCCTCATTGTCAGCTCTATCCAACTCCTAAAAATAGATAGAAATATTAGAATACATTGCAGTGACTAAGAAACAAGCATAATAAGAGCATTAATTTGTTGCTCATACATCAAGTTGCAGCTCCAGGGCATCTAGATCTTTGGCCCAGATAACCTTTGGAGTCATCTTCCTCGTAATGTCAAGTTGTTCACTGAGGCTATCCCTTTGAGCACAAAGATGTTTAACCTTCTCTAGTATTATATAAGTTACGTAAATCTCTATATTTTTTATGGAATGTTTATGTAGAGTCAATTAGATCATGAAATCTTAAATCTTATGTAAAATGTTTATTGAATTACCTTAATTATGTGAGGGATACATTTTTTGATAGGGAATAAGGTAAAGCTTTGTCTTGTTGTTGTTGGGAGAATCTTGATATGTGAGTGTTTTGGTCAGGAGGTAGAAGGTTAGCATTGGCCAGTTGACCGAAGGTTCTATTGGTAGTGAGTAAGCTATTTCATAGGTGTTTTGAGCCATTAAATTGAATTGTATTTTCTTGAAGAATTTTTGAAGTCACTTAGGTGTTTTGTTGAGGCAAACAAGTTGGAGATGAGTTGGTAAACATTGAATGCATTTTGGGTCATGTCTGGGTGGACACAAACTGTGTCCAAGAGTGGTTAGGTCGTGTCCTTCTTGGGTTGACAAAAAGATGCATTTTGGAGGGACACAGTCGTGTCCTAGACCATATAGTACTGCGCTTCAGCATTGCAGCACATGGGCATGAGTTCTAGCCCATGTCTTCCATGACTCGTCTGTATCTTATCACTCTTGCCCGTTTCTTGAATTTTAGAGGGTTTTAGGATGTGTATTAAAGCTTGGGATGGTTTGTTTTGCCTAGGAATCATTGTAAACACATAAATAGGTGGCTTGAGAAATTATTGTAATCTTTTGGCCGACTTTCAAAGTGAATAATAGAATTGCTCGCTCTCTCTACCCATGGACGTATGTCGATTAACCAAACCATATAAATTCTTGTGTTGTGTCTGATTATTCTCTTCTCTATTCCACTTATTCTATCGCTTGTTTGCTTAACAAGTGGTATTAGAGCCACATGCATTTGTTGATTCAGAAACTCCTAAGTTTGTGACTATAGAAAGAAGATATCTTCATACAAATTTGAGATTGAGAAATTCAGTGGCTCAAATGATTTCACCATGTGAAATTTGAAGATGAAGGCACTTCTAGTTTAGCATAAATGTGTAGAGGCAATAGAAGGTGAAGAGAGATTACCTACAGAATTAATAATTGTGCAAAAGGCTGAGATTGTGTCAAGAGCACATAGTGAAATCTATTGAGTCTGACAGATGAAGTTTTGATGAAGGTGGCAGATAAAGATATTGCAGCTGGCTTGTGGAAAAAACTTAAAAGTAAGTACTAGAAGAAATCCCAGACCAATAAGCTTTATTAGAAAAGGTGATTGCATACCTTAAAGATGATAGAAAGTATACATGTAAAAGACCACCTTGATAATTTTAATAGAAACAAATTAGACCTAAAAGATGTTGGTGTTAAAATTAAAGAAGTGGATCAAGCCATGTTTCTGTTGTGTTTTTCACCTAACTCTTATGAGAATTTTGTTGATACTATCATATATGGTAGAGATAGTATATCAATAAATGATGTTAAGGATACTCTACTATCTAAAGAATTGACTAAATTGGTTTCTAGTTCTGGGCAAGACAGTGTGGAGTCTGTGTTAACTATAAGTATGGGTAGGAGCATGGAATAGAATTATGGAGGACATAGTAAGTCACATTCCAAGTCAAAGTCTACATTGAAATGCTTTTACTGTAAGGAGAATAGGCACTTTAGAAAGAACCGTCCATAAAGGAAGAAGGGAAACAGATAAGGGTCGAATGGTAATGAGCAAGTTGTTGATATGGAACCTCTATGAATAAGCTTAAGAACCCCTTTGTGTATTCGGACCCCAACACATTAACATGAAAACCCCAAAACCAATTCAGTTTCAACCTCTAAGGATGATTAGAAATCAGATTACTTAGATGATTAATCAAGGAATTAGAATAAAGAAAACTCGTTTATGAATTCCAATTTTGAAACACTCTACAAGAAGGTGATCAAACTTCTTGAATGTTCCTTAAATCATGTATTCTACTCAAGAACACAAAGATAAAAGCAAACGACTTTTAGGTTAAAATTCATCAAAAAGTCTCCCTAATAATTCGGCCAAAAGGGTTTTAAAAGCCATACATAGCTATCCTTGATAGACTAGGACTCCTAAATAATAGCTAATTACCAAAAAACTAGGACTCCTAATTGTAAGCTACTTGCCATAAAATTAAATACATAAAAATAAGAAATTAATTTATGGCAAATGATAAATTCAGCCAGCCCATTAAAATACAGTTAATTAATTCCATGAGTGATTTAGATTTGAATTAAGTTGTATTGGCTTGAGCTGAACTTGTTCCAAAACTTTGGTGGCCTTGCAAGCCTTTACTAGCCAAATTCACCAAGCCTTGTAGGTGATGGATCAATGCTTGTTGAAGCTTATTTGATCGAGACCTTGTTATGGGTCCTGAAGGCATGCTAATTGGATTAGAAGTGCGTTGTTCTTGCACTTGATCCTTGTTTTGAAACTTTGGCCCATAATCCTTTTCGACATGGCCATGTTGAAAGTGTTCCTCGTCTGGAAGCTCTTCGACATGACCGTGTTGAATTTGATATGTAGGCTGCTCCATAACATTGATCAATTATTTCTTTCCTCGTCTAGAAACTTTATTTCTGGAGGCATGTTGAATTTATTTTTTATATGTCTTTTGCATCTATTGGAGTTATCCTAATTATTGCTTCTTACGTGTTGCATATTTTTTTCATTAACTAATTTGCCTCAAACTTGTTTTTGCTAATTTTAATTTCAGAATTCCACACATTACAAGCTTTTTGAAATTGTCTCTAAAATTGTGATTCACTTAAGAACATAAAAGAAATTAGCTAGAGTGGTGTGAGGAAAACCTTGAATGCATTCATTAATTGAGATAAACACGAGTGAACATCCCCATCTTTTGAGAGCAAACATGTGAGGGAGTGTTTTTAAGGTCCTTGAATTATTTTGTTCTTTGCCTCTAACTTTCTTTCGCAGCAATGCCAAACCAAGGTAGAACTAATAGAGTTGGTCAAAGTACTGAAGCTAGACTACGTGAGTCTCACGAAGGAGAGATTACACATTTTATTAGAGCTATGAAGCCTATGAGAGAAGCATTAGAGCGCATGGATACAAGGTTGCAAACGGTTGAAAGGGCAACACAAAATCCCAATGAAAGGCAAAGGGAAGGAAGAAACTGAAATCCTCAAATTGAGGACTTGGAAGATGAAAACTTTGATTACAATAAGGATGATAATGCAAATTTTGATGAGGTAGGTGTACCTAGAGGTGGAGGTAGATGAGTCCGCAGTTTTGGTAGAGGAAGAGGGAGATGGCAAGACAACCAATGCTATGGAAGAAACCAAGGTTATGATGAACTTGTGGATAGAAATTTGGGGAACATTAAACTCGAGATACCTCATTTTTAAGGTAAATTAGATCCAGAAGCTTATTTACAATGGGAGAAAAAGGTGGAACTCATATTTGATTGCCATCAATTTAATGAGAAGAAAAAGGCCAAACTTGTTGTTAAACAATTTTCTGATTATGCTATAGCTTGGTGGGATTAATTGGTGACTAGTAGGAGGAACTTGGAGTACCCAATTGAGACATCGCTTGATCCTATAGACACTTCGCATGATCTTAAGTCTATAATGAGAAAGAGATTTGGACCTAGGCATTTTCATCGGGAAATTGTACAAAAACTTCAAGTTCTTAGATAAGGCAGTAAAAGTATGGATGATTACTACAAGGAGATGAAAATGATTATGACTCGAACTGGTATAGAGGAGGATATTGAGGCCATCATGGCACATTTCTTAGCTGGTTTGAATAAGAAGATCACTGATTGAATGGATTTACAACCTTATGTGGAGTTAGAAGAGATGGTACATATTGCCATCAAGGTGGAAAAGCAACTTCAAGGCCGACCAACAAGGTATATTCCTAAACCTTTTTCCAACTCAAATTCTTCTTAGAAAAGGGATGGGAAAATACTTTAAGGGTGAAAATAAGGTTGTTTATGATGATACTAAAGGAAAGGCCGAATCGAATCCCAAACAGAAGCCCAAAACAAAAGAGTCTAAAGGGAGAAATCGAGACATTAAGTGCTAAAGTGTCAAAGTGTGGGTCATGTTAGTAAAGAGTGTCCTAATAAAATAACTATGACCTTACGATATGGAGAAATTGTGACTGATGATGAGGAAGGTAATGGAAGCGATGAGATGCCCGAATTATAAAATTATAGTGATGGGAGCATTAAGGAGCCAATTAGAGGTGATTTGTTGGTTACAAGGCGTGCTCTTAACACTCAATTGAAGGAGGATTGCTATGAGGAGCAGCATGACAACTTGTTTCATACAAGGTGTCATGTTCAAAGAAAGGCTTATAATGCCATTGTTGACAGTGGAAGTTGCACTAATGTGGTGAGTACCTTCTTGGTTAAGCGATTAGGGTTGTCCACTACACCACACCTATTACCATACAAACTTCAATGGCTTAATGATTGTGGTGAGGTCAAGGTAAATCAGCAAACTATTGTCTTATTTTCAATTGGTAAATATCATAATGAGGTGTTGTGTGATGTAGTTCCTATGCATGCTGGAGATATTTTGCTTGGTAGACCATGGCAATTTGAAAGGAGGGCTATGCATGATGGGTACCTCAATAGGTATACATTTACCAAGGATGGACAGAAGACAATCTTGACACTACTTTCTTCAAAGGAAGTGTATGAAGATCAATGTAAACTAGAAAGGATGAGAGTGGAGGCTTAAAGTAAAGAAAAAGAGAGTAAAAAGAGTGTGATATAGAGTGAAAATAAAAAGAGTGAAAAGAATGAGGGAAAAGAAAAAAAAGTTGGCTTAAAGAAAAAAGTGCGAGAAATGTGAGTTTGACAGCTAGGGCAAGTGAGGTTAGGCAAGTTTTGTATTCTAAAAGTCTTATTTTGTACTCTTATACAAAAAAGGCTTATTTGGCTACTAACGACCTTAACCCATCTTTGCCTAGTGTGTTTGTTGATCTTTTGCAGGAATTTGAAGGTGTATTTTTAGAAGAAATGCCAAGTGGTTTGCCACCAATTAGAGGCATAGAACCCCAAATTGACTTCATTCCTAAAGATGACATACCAAATAGGCTAGCATATAAAACAAATCCAAGTGAGACAAAAGAAATCCGAAGATACGTGGAGGAGTTGCTAGCCAAAGGGTATATGAGGGAGAGTCTTAGTCCTTACTCGGCTCCTATTATTCTTGTGCCAAAGAAGGATGAAACATGGCGGATGTGTGTGGACTGCATAGCCATTAATAAAATCACTGTAAAGTATCATCATCCTATTCCTAGAATAGATGATATGCTTGATGAGTTGTATGGTTCTTGTTTCTTTACCAAAATAGACTTAAAATCTGGTTATTATTAAATTCGAATGAATGTTAGGGATGAATGGAAAACAACATTTAAGAATAAATATGGGTTGTATGAGTGGCTTGTCGTGCCATTTGATCTTACTAATGCACCTAGCACATTCATGGGATTGATGAACCATGTGTTGCATGAGTACTTGGGTAAATTTGTTGTTGTTTACTTTGATGATACCTCTATTTACTCTAAGTGCATGTATGATCATATTATGCATGTGCGTCTTGTATTAGACACACTTAGGCAAGAAAAAATGTATGTTAACCTTAAGAAGTGTAGTTTTTGCATGGATAGGGTTAGTTTTTTTTTTGTTTTTGTAGTGTCTAGTAAAAGTGCTAAGGTTGATGAGGACAAGGTTAAGGCTATCAAGGAATCGCCAAGACCTAAGAATGCTAATGAGATGAGGAGTTTTCATGGACTTGCTGGTTTTTATAAGAGATTGATTAAAGATTTTAGCACCATAGCTGCACCTTTGAATGAACTCGTTAAAAAAAATGTTGGATTTGTTTGGGGTGATGCACAAGAACTTGCATTCAATGAACTTAAAGATAAATTGTATAATGCACCTTTGCTTGCTTTGCCTAACTTTGACAAAACTTTTGAGATTGAATATGATGCAAGTGGCATA
>CAODLS010533696.1:0-12078 GCA_948243855.1 Flueggea neowawraea
GGGTAAATGAAAGAACACCAAGAACTTATAGTGGTTCGGCCAACTCGATGCCTACATCCACTACCTAAGTATCGCCACTTAGGGTTTTCACTATCAATCTTCACAAAGATTACAACTTCACTTTCTAGCTAAGTGAGAACTCTTACAAGTTTCTTGATTCCGGTTCAAGAACAAAAACCAACCTAGGAATCTACCCTTGATCCCTCTCACAATCACTCTTTTCAAAGGTGTTTTTAAACACTCACCAACAGATTAAAAGCTAGTGATACAAGTAAATGAAAAATAAATTTTAAGAGCAAATACACTTGTATCAATAAAAGAGAGATTCAATGCTTTGATGCTTGGTAATTGTTAGAAATCAATGCTCAAATGTTTCCTCTTGTGTTTCTGGTCTCCCAAGCATGTATTTATACTATTCTCTTGATTTCAGACCGTTTTTGGATGTAATGTAGCCGTTGTGGCGTTAAATGAGGTGCATTTAATGCACTGTCAGAGTATTCTCGCGTACGTGACACTAATCTCGCGTACGTGACACTAATCTCACGTACGTTATCTGACTTGATATTCAGTACACGTATGTGATAAGTACATACACGTACGTTGATCATAGCTAATCCCCAGTTCACGTACGTTAACAATTTCTGACGTATGTGACTTCTATGTCTGAACCATCCAGTAGCTTCTGTTTTCAGTCCGAAGCATCTCACGTACTTGAAATTTCATCTCACGTACTTGAAATTTCATCTCACGTACTTTGATTCAATGTGACGTACGTGAATGTTTAAGCTTGCGTACGTGACTGATCAATACTTGACCATTGCTTAATCTGTTTGTCTCGATTCACGTGAAATTCAAAATAAAACATCCTCTGAACTGCAATCTTCGTCTTGTCTTGTATATCTGACGTACGTGACTTCTATGTGCACACGTACGTGTGGCTTCATGCCTTCAGTTGATTCAAGACTTCAATTTTCCCGCTTTAATTCAAATCATATTTCACGTACTTTGGATACATTTCACGTACGTGTTAATTTCTAACGTACGTGTGTTCACTTCTTTTCAGTTCCAGTAGCTCCTGTTTCAGCTCACGGTAGAACTCACGTACTTTGGATACCTTTCACGTACGTGTTATTGTCTAACGTACGTGAACCTTTTCTTACATAAATTTGTTCACTTCTTTTCAGTTCCAGTAGCTTCTATTTCAGCTAACGGTAGAACTCACGTACTTTAGGCTTCACTGACGTACGTGACATTAACACACGTACGTGACTTTGTTTTGACGTACGTGAATCTTGCTTCATATCAAATTCTGCAGTTTGTTCATCATTAAAACTTTAGAGAAATCTCAATGTTGACCACCATTGGTCCAACAATGTACTCCTAGCATAGAGCTTTCACTTTTGTAAATTGTTTTGTAAAACTCTTTGAGAGTGGGGAAATGTTGGTTGTGAACCTATAGAAAACAACATTGTAATGACTTTAGAGGTTTGAACCGCAATCAACCTTGTTGGATTTGGAGGTGTGCGTCGCAATCAACCTTGGTGTAAGGTTTTGTTTGATTGAACCGTAATAAATCACCGAGATAGTGGAAATCCTAAGTGGAGAGACTTAGGTAGTGGACATAGGCATGGTTGGTCGAACCACTATAAATTACGGTGTTGTTTTTCTCTCTTCACTTCAACTTGCTTCTACTCTTCAAACTCAACCAAGTCATCTCTGAAAAAATTCTCCAACAAAGCCGGATCGTCTCCTTTGGCATTATGATAGACGTGGCTTATTTTCAGTTAAATCTTGCTATCATCTATTGAAGGAAAGAGCGGAGCGGGAAAGAGGAGGGGCTAACAGAATACAAATAGGGGATAATAACCCGGATATGTGGAAGCATGTGTGGAGGCTGCAAGCACCCCCAAAAATGAAACATTTTTTTGTATAGAGAGTGCTATTGGATACTATAGCTACAAAAACAAACCTATTTAAAAAAGGATTGGTGAAGGACAATTTGTGTCCAATTTGCATGGGTGAGGAGGAAACAATTCTGCATTTGTTTATTCAGTGTCCTCACACAAGACCGGTGTGGCTAGGGAGTTCGTTATTTCAGATGGGACTCATTTGTGGATTTGTGGAAAACAGTAAGAACTGAAAGTACAGGTGAAGAGTATCGAATCATGGAACAATGCCTGGTTATTTGTTGGCAACTGTGGAAAACCAGAAATGAGAAGGTTTTCAATGGTGTTGAACCGGACCCGTTTAGAACACTTTGGAGAATTAATGCACCGCTTAATGAGTTTCGTCTGACTCTTTGGGAGAAGCAGCTAAATCATACAATAGCTCGGGAGAGTTAAAGCATTTTCTGGTCTAGACCCTTGGTAGGGATAATCAAGATCAATTGTCATGCGGCCTTCTCAAAGGAAACTAGTATGGCTGGATTGGTGGCTATTGCAAGGGATCATACGGGGAAGCTTTTAGATGGCATTGGGAAGAGGAAGAGGATGGTGAGTGATCTTGCTGCAGAATCTGAGGCAATAAAGATGGCTTTGCAGTTAGCAAGTAGCAGGAATTGGCAACGAGTCATTATTGAGACTGATTGCAAGGTTTCCCAAGAAGAGTTCTCTGCTACGGCTGGTAATGAGGTCTGGGAGATTTCCAGTATAATTTCAGAGGTTCATCAGTTGCAACAGAATTTCAGCCTATGCCGTATTGATTAGATTTCCAGACAGGCCAATAGGGTACCTGATTTCTGGGCAAGAATGCATTTAAATTCTGTTGTAACTTCAAATTGTTTGGCCAATCCATTTTATCCTGTAATGCTTAGGCTCCAACAGGAGTCCAATCAATAATAATCTTAATCCTTCTCTGTTTTAAAAAAAGAAAGGCTGTTTCCTCTTCTTTTAAGCATTTAATTTATTATTTTTTTCTTCATTTGTCCTTTCTTGACTTTTTCATTTAAACTAAATTATTTTTCACTTTCACATCTAAATTGTTTTTTACGTTATTTTCATCTTATTTTGCTTTCCAGCTTTTTAAATTTATAAATTATTTGATTTATTTTTAATTTTAAATTAGCTTATTAACTTTCTTAATCAACTTGTCCTCTTTATTACTTTGTCAATTTCTGAGCAAAAAATACAAATTGAAAACTAAATAAAAAATTGGAATTAAACTAAAAATCAATTTATATTTTAAAAACATAAAAATCTTTTAAAAAACTTTAAAAACTAAAAAATAACCTCAAATAATACTTTTTATAATCTTTTAAAACTTGAAAAAATTAAAAATCTTAAATAAAATTTTAAAACTTAAAAATTTTAAAAAATCTTTAAATAAATCTTATAAAAATTTTAAAAACTTTTAGAAAACAAAAAATCAACTTTAAATAAGCCTTAAAATAAGCAATAAACTTTAAATAAATCTTTTAAAATTCTTAAAAAGAAAAGTACACTTAAATAAACCATAAACCTAAATAAACCACAAAATTTAAATAAACATTTTAAAATTCCTAAACAGAAAAAATAAACTTAAAATAAACCATAAATTTTAAATCATCTTTTAAAATCCTTCAACAGAAAAAATAAACTCAAAATAAACCTAAAATAAATCATAAACTTTAAATAAATCTTTAAAAATCCTTAAACAGAAAAAATAAATTTCAAGTAAACCTAAAATAAACCATTAAATTTAATAAATCTTTTAAAATTCTTAAACCAAAAAGTAAACCTAAAATATAAAATAAACCATAAACTAAAATAAACCATAAACTTTAAATAAACATTTTAAAATTCTTAAACAGAAAATATAAACTCAAAATAAACCTAAAAAACCCATAAATTTTAAATAAACCTTTTAAAATCCTTAAACAGAAAAAATAAACCTAAAATAAACCATTAACTTTAAATAAACTTTTTAAAATTCTTAAACAAAATAATAAACTTAAAATAAACCTAAAATAAATCATAAACTTTAAATAAATCTTTAAATATAAAAATAAACTTCAAATAAACTTAAAATAAACCATTAAATTTAAATAAACATTTTAAAATTCTTAAACAGAAAAAATAAACTTAAAATAAACCTAAAATAAGCTTAAAATCAACCATAAATAAAAATTTTAAAAACCTTTTTATTCTATTTCAAAACTAAAAAAATCCCTAAGCAAACCTATGCATGCTATCATTTTCTAAAAATCTTTAAAACTTGCAAAAGTTTTATGAAAAATAAAAAATAAACCATCGTCATTGTAACACCTTGCATTTTTCGGCTAATAATTCCAGTAATTTTTTCATTAATTTTGAATTTAATGCTTGATATTTGAGGGGTTAATTTTTTTTAAATGTTATTGGGTGATTAATGAAGTTTATAAGTGATTTGGAGTTGTTAAATTAAGTGGGAATTGATTAAAATTGGAAGAAGAAAAATTGGAAGAAAAAGAAGTATGAGCGAACTACAGGTTGTCTGCGTTCAAAAGCAAACTGCACGTCGTTGTCTTGTTGTCGTCCGCATCTCTTTACTGTCATTCCCGTGTTTGTCAGCTGGCTAATAATCAAAACGACATCGTTTTTGCTCCTTTTCTTTTAAACAAATCAGACATGCTCTCTATCTCTACTTCACTTCTTCTTCTTCTTCTTATTCTTCTTCTTCTTCTCCTTCTTCTTCTTCTTCTTCTTCTTCTTTTTCTTCTTCGTTCCTTCACTTCTCCAAACCCTCAATAACCCGATCTTTTCATTTCACTGCCTCTCACTCATTCCTTTCCTTTTTTTTTCTTCAATCAAGGTAAATACTTGTATCCAAGTTGATTATTTCCGTTTATTTCTTGCTTTTGTGCCGTTTGGTTTGATTGATTCAAATGGGTCCGGTTGAGAACGAAATTTGAATTTAGAACCTATTCTGGACGAATTTGAGCATACCTTTTGTTGGGTTTTAACATAATTGACTTGGAAAACATGTATATAAATTGAAAATGATGATTTGGTGATTATTTTTGTATGGGTTGTTTTTGTCCGAATTTCGTAAGAACAAATTAGACGGTTTGCTATTGATTTTGATGAAACTAATGATGGATTCGAGTTTCTAGGACTGATTAGAGTGGATTAGAATGGTTGAAAACCTTGGGTCTCGATTCGGGATTTAGGATGTTTTGGTGTGATTCTGTATCGAAAGGACTAAAAACATAATTTTTGCTGAATGTGAATAAATTGAGGACCGCACCTAATATTTTGCTTATTGGGCCAGTTTTGATGAATGGGCTAGAATTGGAAGTCGTATTTGTAACTTTTAATTTATAATGTAAAAAAAAACTGAACACTGGAGCTATAATTTTGAAATATTTATAGAACCAACTCATAAATTCTAAAAGTTTACATTGATTTGAAATTTTGAGATATTTGGAGAAATAATAAATTTAAAAAAAAGTTTGGTGACTAATTTATAATTTTTTGAGATCTCAAGATTTAACCCGTAATTTACGATGTCGGATTTTCGAAGAAAATGTTAGATATTTGATCGAAATAGAATTTCTGACATTTTTGGAGATTCAAGTTTTACATGTGCATTTCATATATTTTTCTGTAATGCCGCAATAACCATATTTGAGTCTGATGTGAATTGTTACTGTTTCAGCTTTGTTCACCTTTCGAGGTGATCAACCATTCACCGATGAACCATGAGTTAGATTATTAGTTCGGCGTCCAAGTGAGTGAGATGACAATTTAAGACACATAGATTGTATCTTCTGAACCTTATATGTTTTTGATGTGTCTAAATTTAAAAATATTTTTCTGAAATCTGTATTTTGCTTTTAAGTTTAAATGTATTTTTTTAATATAAATATTTTGCTTTGAAATCAGTAATCTACTTCTATAAGTATATTTATTTTCTTAATTAATATTTAGTATTCTATTTTTTATTTCTAATATATATATTTAATTAAATATTAAATATTTATACTTTTTTGTAAAATAATTTTTGTTCTGTGTGCTCATCTACTATTATTATTTATATTAGTAGAATAAGTATTTTTATTTTTTTAAATATTATTTTGAGTTTTAAAATAAATACTTTATTTTGAAATAAATATATTTTTGTATAAATAATTAGTACCTGAAATTTACTATATTTCTGTAATAAATTTTGATTTGAATATTTTTATATTTTTTATATAAATATTTTGTTCAGTATTCTAAATTATTATCTGTTTAATATTTTAAAAATATTTTATGTTAAGTATTTTGTTCTAAAAATATATAAATATATATATATTTTGTAAATATCTATTTGTTCTGTATGCATGTTTGTTAAAAATATATTTAACTAAATATTCTAATATGAGACACCTATCTATGGGCTACGTAGCCTTTTTTATACCAATACTCTGTCAAAACGTAGTTACAACTCAAGGTTGGTGGTAACTGTATGTATCGCACAAACACACGCGATATTTTTGTTTGGTGGCTTAGTCCACATTATTTATCCTATCTGATATGGTCCCATTATCTGACCTTATTTTATGATATATATATATATATATATACTGTATGCTATTTACTCTGGATGTAAATATTTTGACAAATGTATTCTGAATATTATTATATATTCAAATTTTTAATTGTATAACTTCTTTTTTTTAATCCTGCTTTTGTCAAGTTTTTAAATATTTTATTCTCAGTAAATATTTATAATTAATAAATATTTTATCTAATTTATTTATTTAACTCGTTTGATTGTTTGTTGTCTGCTCTGTTTGTAAAGGATTTTGAAATGAATTTATGAACTATTAGTTGTATATATACGAGTGTATATTATCGATATTTGTATGTGTATATATATATATGTTTGTGATATTTTTTGAAATTATTTTCAAAACAATCTCTGTGAGGTATGAGGAAATTTGAACTATCGTTTTTTCACTAAGTTTGCTCACCTTCTTGTCATAACATTTTTCAAGTTTTAAAAATAGTAATTATCTAATTTTCTGCTTTCAATGAGGATTTCTATTTGTTTGAGGCCCAATTTGTCTTTTTATATTAATTGCTCTACACCGAATTTTTATGGATTATATTTATATCTGAATATTCTATATATTTTGGTTAATAATTTTTATTTTTTAAATATTTTTTTTATATATTTTAACCTCTATTTTATTACTTAATAATATTATTTGAAATTAATTTTATAATTAAAAATTCTTTAATTATTTTTGTAAAATCATGGTTTGGAATAAAAATCTGATAAATATTCTGTACTTTGAAATTTGTACAAGATGAACCAATCTCACTTAGACAATTTGTCTCGCACATCTGTCATAGTTCGAAAAATGGGTTGTGCCATTCACCACAAATAATTAGATCCAGTAATTTGAAACTTCCAAAAATTTTAATTAAAAAAATAAACTTTACATAAACTTCTTAAAAATCTTTAAAGAAGGTCGAAAAAAATTAACAAATAATTAGATCTAGGGAGTAAAGTGAAAAATAATTTAAAAATTCTGAAATTTTAGTTTGAATCTAAAAATAAACCATCATACATCATAAGTTATGCACAACAGCTCTCTGGCAATAGATGGGAGAAGAGAGGCCAGATCAGTCATGGCAAGGCCCAGATCTGGTGACGTGGAGCGAGGAGGAGGGGGAGGAGAATAAAAGTGAGGACGTGGAGACCAAGAAGAATAACAAGGCGGAGAGTGAGCAGGATGAGAGCGAGATCGAGCAACGAGGAGACGGGAGCGATGAGACAAGTGAAGACACAACGAGAACACAGAGAGAGAAAACTTGAACAGAGAGAGGACGAGAGAGACACCGAGAATAGAGAGACTCGACGAGGAAAAACGAGAGAGAAGAGGTTGAAGGGAACCGAGATGAGAGAGGTCGGGGGGAGAAAGAGAGACCGAAGGTGGATGGCAGTTGAGAGAGGAAGAGAGAGAAAATAGAGAGAGAAGGAGAGAAACAACAAATGAGAAAGAGAAAGAGAAAGAGAGAAGGGACAAATGACATAGGAAGAGATAGACGAGAGAAAGAGGAAATGAGCTACAAAATTAAAAAAAAAAAAGGTCTACGGAGACCTGATGTTGCTGTCTAGAAAGATAAGTGTTGGCGTACGGAATTAAGACAAAATGATAGCGCCATCCAACAACAATTAAAAAAGTAAAGTTCGTTTGTGGTGTAATTAACCCAAGTATATAAGGAGAAAGTTTCAACTTTTGCGATTTTGTCAACCAGCTAACAACAACGTAAAAAATGTCAGTTTTCTTATTCTACTTACATAAATGCTATATACTATTTAGTTTAAATATCTCTTCAAATTTTCTCTCTTCCTCTGTCTCTCGCGACCTCCACTTCCTCCACTCCCCTTCTTCTTCTCTTACATATGCGTTTGGACTAGCGGCGGTGGAGGACTTCTCGCTGTCTCTCGGTCCCTCCTCTCTCTTTAACTGTTTATGGTGGCGGTACCACAGTTTGCAAAATTACCGTGTTATGTTTTTTGGTCGAGTTAAATTTGGTTCACACAAATTGTGCACAAATAGTAGATAAGTAATGGGCGCATGGTGAACATTTTGTCTACCATTTATACATACACTTTAAAATTAATAAAATATTACTATTAGTGTACATATGGTAGATAAATAATAGAGATTTTATCTATGGTATCTACACATATTATCGACTTCGTACACCTAAAATTTAACAAAAATTCAAATTCTATCATTTTACAAATAATTTTTCCTTATTAGTATTTTAGAAATAGTTAAATGCAGTTGATAAATTTATAAAGTTGGCATTCATTTGTGTGTAATCTTCCCTTATAAAATTACAAATAAAATAAAATGAGACTGCTAGTAAGATTGCAAACTTAGAGGGCCTTTACCTTGTATGTAGTGTCATTTTGTCAAAGATGAAATTGCACAAAATAGTCATTTTTTGAAACTTTAGTTAAAAATAGTCAACCAACTTTTAATAATGCAATCGTATATTTTAATATTTTAATTTTATCTCATAAAGAGATAAATCCGGTCATTATCGTATTATTTAGGTAGTAAATATCGATTGGCCTCCTATTATTTAGGTAGTAAATTTAAGTTTCTCTCTCTTCAATTTTTATTGAGCATTTAATATCTGATTTTTTTAAAGATACATATGGCTTTTGTTGCTGATAAATTCACATTGAAACCTTATTGAAACATCATATTTTTTTCAATTTAACATGTAAGTATTGTGAAATTTGTGTTGAAACTGTATTAAAACCTTGTTGAAACATCATAGCTTCAACCTTGTTGAATATTGAATGTTACGAAAAAATTTGGTTTTCCCTTTTTGGTCCTCAATGTGTTCTGAAACTATTGGATTTAGATTTTGATGGAAATAAAGAACATGAAACTCTTTTTGTTGGAAGATGCAACCACTATTTATTTTTTAGGTTATTGAATTCATTCATATTTTGATTTTTTTTTATCAATTTCTAGAAATGTCTTCAATATTTTATAGGCATATCTTAATATTTAATATAGTTTCAATCAAGTTTTAATAATGTTTCAATTTATAAAAAAGAATTACAATATAAAACTAATGTGAACAATGATATAAAGATACTTGAATGAAGTTTACGTGAAACTCTTAATTATTTTTACTGGATCGTGATGTATTTAAACGATATATCAAAGTTTCTGACAAGTTTTAATTACGTTTTAGTAAGAATTTATTCATCAATTTGGAATATTATGTTTTTTTGACTTTTTTTAATGTATTTTGAACTTGTTGATATATATTTGTTAAGATATTTTTAATTCAATTAATTTGGGTTGAAATCTATTATATTTTTAGATTAGTTAATCAAAAACTTAAAATTCAGCTATTTTTTTAAGAAATCTAATTGCTCTACGTTTTGATTTATAGATGAGTATTTTAAAGAAACTTCACTGATTTATGGTTTGGTTGGTTACTTGTGTAAAAAACCCTCTCTCAGATATGAATACTTATAGGCCCGTTTCAGTTTCTTTGTCAAGGCACAAAGAGGAAAAAAGAGAAGAAGACAAAAGACAACGGCAGTTATCTTTCTCCGGCCTGGAAGATATTAGGGTTTGGGAATAGATCCATCAATCTCATCATTCGTTTTCGTCCAAGCAAATTCTGTGCTGCCGTTTCTTTGGGCCCCGACAAGCAAAAGGAAGTTAGGTTTTTTTTTCAGGTACCAAGTTTTTCTCATCGGTTTGTCATTATTTTCTCTATTATCGATTTTGCGCAATTTTTCTCTGCTGAGTTATTCCTACCTTGTGTATTAATTGCTAATTTTTATTGTTGAGTGGTTTTGGATTCATTCAAGCTATTATTTGCATACATACATATGCTTCTTAATTCATAACCTTCAATTCGAGTTCGAGGAATTTGAGTGTCTTATTCTTTTTCTTGATAATACTGGTACTTTAACCCCCCTTTTTGTTCTTTAGTCACAGATTCTAAGTTCAATAAAAAAATAATGGAGGATGTGAAGCAAAAATCTAGGAAGGAAGATGTTGATAGAAAGGAGGAGGATTCAAAGAAGAATCGTCGCGACCGTGAACGTGATCGTGAAAGGGAGAGGGAGAAGGAGCTCAATGCAGAAAGGCACCGGGACAGAGAAAAGAAACACAGGGAAAGTCGGCATTCTGATAGAGAGAACAGTAGTGATTCAGATGATAGATATGAACGGGATCGGGACAAGCATAAGGATAGGGAAAGACACAAAGATAAAAGCAAGAGCAGGGAGGATGACAAAGAAAGATCTAGAGACACGAGGAGGGACAGAGATGACAGAGACAGAGACCGAGATAGGGAGAAAGAGGACAGGAGGGATAGAGAGAGAACAAGCGAGAAGAAAGAACGTGAAGGGAAGAATGCGACAGAGAAAGAGAGAGACGGGAACGTGATAGGGAAGAACGAGAGAGGGAAAAGGAGAGGGAAAGGAGGGATAACGAACGAGAAAGGGAGAGGAAGAGAAGGGAAAGGGAGAAGCGTTGCGAGTATTATAGTGATGGCGGTGATGATAATACCAAGGACTGTGACAGGAAGCGCCGTTGGAGAGAAGATGATGACCACAAGGAGAAAACGCGTGAGAAGAGCATTAGCAGATCAAGCAGCCACAGAGCTGAAAGTGAAGAGAGTCCTAGGAGAAAAACCATTGAGGATGACTGATAAAAAAGAGAGTAAAACCAAGGAAGAGGAAGCAGAAGAGGAACAGAAGAAGCTAGAAGAGGAAATGGAAAGGAGGAGAAGAGTTCTGTAGAGGCAAGAATTGAAGAGGAAGAGGGAAGAATCTGAGAGAGAAAAGCAAGGGGAGTCAGCTAATGCTGATGAATTTAACGCTGGTAAGACCTGGACCCTTGAAGGAGAATTCTATGACGAAGAAGCACCTCCTACTGGAAAATCAGACACAGGCATGGACGTGGATGAAGATGTGAAAGCAGATAAAGTTGATGATGCAATAGTTGTAGACTCTGGGAACAACAATGTTGCTGCTCAAACTGCAGATGATGAAGAGATTGATCCACTAGATGCTTTCATGAATTCTATAATTTTTCCTGAAGTTGAGAAGCTAAACAATGCCGTCATTTCTCAATCAGTAAATGATAATTATGTTAACATGAAGAAGGACAAAAACGGAGAACGGAGTGGTGGAGACCAGGTGAAAACGGGTTCCAGTAAATCTTTGGGAAGGATTATTCCTGGTGAAGACTCAGATTCAGATTATGGGGATCTTGAGAATGACGAAGGTCCATTAGAGGATGAAGATGATGAAGAGTTCATGACGAGGGTGAAGAAAACAAAAGCGGAGAAGCTGTCCATTGTTGACCATTCAAAGATTGATTACAAACCTTTCCGGAAAAAAAATTATATTGAAGTGAGAGAGATATCAAAGATGATACCTGAAGAGGCTGCTGCTTATAGGAAAGAATAGGAAAGAATTAGAGTTAAAGAAACATGGAAAGGATGTGCCAAAACCTGTTAAAACATGGCACCAAACAGGACTTACTAGTAAAATTTTGGAGACAATCAAGAAGCTTAACTATGAGAAGCCAATGCCAATTCAAGCTCAAGCTCTACCAATAATAATGAGCGG
>CAODLS010533748.1:0-14674 GCA_948243855.1 Flueggea neowawraea
TTGCACTATACTGTTTATAAGTATTGTATCTGAATGCATATGACTTAAAAGGAATGGTATGGCCTATTTGTTAAGGTATATGCAATTCTATTGGAAATATTGGTTATATGAGAAAGTAGATGGGACTAAGTGCTATGCGCAGCTAAAACTCATATGAGCCACCTCTAGATTCCATTCTAGGATATTAGGCTGGCCAGCAATTTATTTGATTTATCTGACCAGACCTTCGGGTCAATTCTATTAGTATTGGAAAGATCCTTGAAATCTGTTATATTGGAAACTCAGGGCTATACTTGACATATTAGGCCATTACCGAATAAATCGAACATCATTACATTCTTATTGATATCTTGAACGTATATGTTTTACTTGTTTTGTATTGAGTTGTTTGTATATATATAGTACCTGATTATATGTTGCTTGTTCTTTGTTGGGTTCCTCATTGAGTTGCGACTCATATAAAGTGCAATATTTTTTCCAGGTATCGGCAGCTAGATTTGAGCTAATTTTCAGATTTGTAGATACACGTACGCGACAGAGGTCGGAATGCTGCGATCACTCTCTCTCTCCATCACACATATGCATATAGGGTGTTGAGGATGAGATCTCAACGGCTCATCATATTTTGTATCTTACTGATAGAGTTGTCTTGTCTTATATGTTGTGTAAATCTGATATTATTAATGTAATGATATTGGCATTGTTATACTTGTATTGATATGTGTTATTAGATATACGTGAATATGTGTTATAAGGGTATGGGTGTTATAAGGGTAGTCGCACACTGATCCGAGACAATCTTTGAAGGATGGGAAAGAGTTCCCCTCATGCACGGAGCGTGCATGAATTGAGTGGGGCAGAATGTCACGATCCAACTGTCGTGACACATAGGATGTGTGAGATGCTTGCTGTTGAGCTAAAGTGTGGGTTGCGGGGCAGCGATAAATGTGGAGTACGTGCCGTAGGTGTTGCGCATGTATTGAGTTAGGCATGTCTACCCAATTGAGTTTGGGGAGCTTGTCGCTAGTCTGAGACTTGACTATGACGAATTTGCGTGTCATCTAGGCACCACACTGGTTGAGAGTTGTCCCCGCTCCCCTAATGAGCCATAGGAGGGCAAAACTAGTAAACATCGGAGACGGATAAAGGCTGAATCTCGGGTATGCATGAGTCCCGAGGTGCCGCACGGGTGAAGTCTATCCTATAAAACTCTAGGCCCGTGACAATGGGGATGGGGTCACCAGCAGCAACTGTTTGCTTCGTCCACTACCAATAAACTCAGTTTTAGTGCACATCTCTTAGGTTTTATTAAGTTAATAATGTTGTCATCACTTCTCTATGCATCATCTCAACCTTCTCTTTCTTGACCCACAAAAGGGTATTGGCTTTTTATTCCATAAATTGAATCCAACTCGAATTTAGTATAATTTGCATTACAATGGTTGGTAAATTAAGTAAAGTTTCTTAATAAGTATAATTTTTATAGTTTGACATGAGTTTTTATTTTATTTTATTTTATTCAAGTTCATATTTTGCCATCTTTACAAGTATATCCGCCATTCACAAATATTGTTTTGTTCATAGTAAAATTGGATAGTATAAAATGGAAGTGATTACATTGATGAATGATGATTGGGAGATTAAATAGATTATAAACTAAAAAATGATATGTCTTTTTCAAACTACGATATATTTGAACAATCTTTTCTTTGAACACTTCAAACAAACTTCATATCAAACATATAGCTACAGTATATATGTATATATATACTTAATTGATAGTGAAGATAAATCATTTTTTTTTGTCTACCACATCCGTTTTATAGTTAATGTTCACTCGACTAATTTTTGTTCATATTAAAAGACATTAAGAGACTATAATAAGAATATGAGTATATCAATGTGCATATCGATTTAAAAATATAGAAAGACAAAAAATCACACATGAAATTGGAGATACAAAATCTTAATTATAAACTTAAATACATGAAATGATTCTAACTGTCAATGCAACATTAAATCAACAACCTCTGAGTTGAAATTGGAATTTTTGTGTTTCATGTGAGGTGGTTGAGTTCTGTGTGGATTACACGCAGGAAACAAAATGAATCATGAGTCCATGTTTTCTCATTTTCAATTGTAAATTTTGGTACAAATTATCTCAGGATTCCTGGGATTGATTTTAATGAAAAATTTATCTTGGCAGAGTACAAAACAAGGGTTTAACTTTCTAGTTCATGTGCCCACCAGCTTGGCTCATAAAAGCCTTCAGAGAGGGAGGGGAAAACAACTAGCTCATCAACTTGCATTCTAAATTCTAAGTTGACTGCCTGACAGTCTTTTATTTTTTTGTCTTATTTAATCTTAATTGTGTGCTTTCCTATAATTATTAATTTTAGTCTTAGAATGACGAACTTTATATTAAGTTTATCGCTTAAAGTTAGTTCAAATAATTAGGTGTGTATGAATTATAAAAATAAGGTCATGAATTCGACCCATATTGCACTAAAAAAATCATATTAGATCTTGATTACTGAGCTGACCCTCCTATGTTTTTACAGTGCCAATATAGCTGTGTTTTTTTCTAAAGAAAAATTGACTTAGAATGAATTGGTGGTAGTTGGTTACTTACTATGACTTTATGGTTCCAGAAATTGTAGGGTTTAAGGATGAAACTTATCATCTAAACCATGTGCATAAAATTTTCTTGTGGAGTAAACAAATGAGAGAAGGTAGTGATTGTAGGCTGGCAAATTTTGTCTGGTATTACTGTACCTGCACAACAAAATTAACTCAACTTAATTAAACAAACATAATGAAGCAATGACGTTAATGGAAGGAAGCACGACAATTTTATGTCCAATAAGAAGACTCAAATTTGCACATTTTTAAAAGAGAGAGTGGTTGCTCTTAAAAAAAAATAATAATAACAAGGTGGATAAGAACACAATTCAAAGTGAAATTGGTTGCCAAAAGAAAATTAATGCATATATCCTTTGATTCATTAAAAAGAACCAATAATTAAAATTAAAAATTTGTACTTACGTATCTTAATCGCTGTTTTATAAAATAACACCTTATAAAAATCAAAATTATTTCACTTTATCATGTTGTAATTGTATAATTAATAACTACAAGATCGTCTTAAAAATTGTCAGTCATTTTATTAGTCATATTAGCTCTATTCGTGTTTTACTTATCGAATAATAAGAATTCAAATTAAAAGTACTCACTACCAAAGAAATTCTAATTTGTAAAATAATTAGCTTATCTTTTACTAATTAAAAAAGAAAACCGCTGTTTGAGAGGAGTCATGTCTCTACATCATTTCCCATCATTTGCAAGAATTGGTACCATGTGAAGTCCATTCACTTGTTAATTAATATAAATGTCACAAACATACCCCATTTACATCACTATCAACTAGTTTAAAAAAACAAACATAGAAAAAGAATTACTGAATCATTTTCATTTATGTGTGTTTTTTCTTAAATAATATATGTGTGGATTTGTATATGTTGTTGGGACATTATTCTTGCCATGCAAAGTCCCATGAAAACAATTCTGGAGGCAAAACTCAAGTTGGCATGCGGCATCATAACGCATGGCAAAGTGCATGCTGGTCCTTCGTTTTTGTCACCTATGATTTGTGGGGCAACAGCCAAGAAGGGTAGGGTTTAGGGTTTCAATTAATACATTAGAATCTTCAATATGCATAACAATTAATTTCACTTTCATTATACTAATCCAACTTTCACATTTTCAATTCTGTGAAAGACCTTTTTGTTCTATCTACATAGAGATTTTCGAGTAGAGATTAAAAATTTAATTTTTTTTCTCCTCTTGACGAGTATTTCTCGAAAATATGGATTCCTGTCCATTCAAGATAAATTTTACCTATGATCAATATATTCACCATTGAACCAACAATTTATTGGTATTTTTATAGAAGATTTTGGTACTACAACGCCACAAAGAGGGCATAGATGATAGAAGTTTTGCATTGAAAGGGAAACGAAACAGAAGACGCCCCTATTAGTGATTGAGATGGTCCTAGAAATATTGTCCCATGGCCAACTTTTGCAGAGGAGTCATAAGAGAGAAAGGAGAAATGAGGGACAATGGGTTATGGGCATTGGTTGGAATAGGAGAAAAGTGAAAGAAAATGAAAGGAAGGGCGTAGAGGATTGAGGAGAAGGGTAAAGGACCACACAAATGGTCAATTGATGTCACCTTCTCTTCTCATTTTTTGTTAAAGAGTAATTTGTATTCTTGCATGCACATATCTATGAAGAAAGCTTATGCCATCTGGGCCAGCACCGACCCTTTTCTTTTACTTTTTTTGTTTTGAACCACCACTCGACTTCTCTTCTATAGAGTTGCAATTTGTACAATTTGCACTAACAGAAGAGTTGTACTTCTGCTCTATGCCAGGTTAAATCGGTCGGTTCGAAACCTGTCTTGGTTTACAATCTTTGAAACAATGGAAGGGAGTCGTCATTCGGCTGATAACATGGGCTTCAGCTCTATGAATTTGTGGATCCTTGTAATGTCAGTCCACTAATGGAGCGTTGACCTAGCATAGAATCGAGGGAAGGTGAAAATCAAATGTAAGCAAAACACAAAGTTGATATCCGTCCTCAACCTTTCAACAACAATAAAATGTAGTTTGAAGACGATCAACCATGTCCGTCGGCTTCTGTTTCGGATATGCCATAGTTCTCAGCAAATGTTGGAGCATAATCATGGAAAAACCACAAGAAGTTCTAAAGAATGGTAATGCAAATGATGACTTGCACAAGACTGATAAAGTTGGAGACTTAAGCAACAAATATGGGTCAATAATGCAGAAAGTTCAAGTGTTACAGTGCAAATGCTCCTCTGTCCTTAAGACTTATTAGTGATTATTCAGTGCAAAATAAGTTGGAGAACAACAAGAGAGACATCAAGATGACCGTAGTCCTCAAACCACAGTAACAAGACATTGATAGTTTAATTAAGAATGCAACAAAGTTAAACAGATAGGAATGTAACCGGATTTTTTATCATGCAAACATGAAAATCCTTTTTCTAATAAGAAAATCTTGCATTTATATTCTGATGAAGTAAGGAGGATATTGTTAACATATATAAAGAGGTCTAGTAGTCTAGGTTGAGTTTGTCCTGGACTGCAGTTCAAGATTTAACTGAAAACTTGAAGCCCAAAGTCTTATGCAAATGCAGTAGCGCAGCTAAACCTTAAACATGTTCACAATCCACCCATACAAGCTGCAATGCTAGCTTGGAGGTGAGTTATCATCAACATCAGTATTAATGTTTCAAAAATGACAAGATCAAAACATTAAGAATGCAAAAATAAACAAGTAGTTTCCCAGAATGGAAGTCTCACAATTTCTTTCTTCAAGGCAAATGGTTCTTGATGCTTGAAACAGGGCATCCTTAGGCACATGTTTTACTCTGAAAAACAGAAGAATTGATCGGAATAAGGTAGGACAACAAAAAGGTTAAGGACAGAGCAGTGCTACTGATGACCTCATGGAAATCTAGAATCAGAATGAAATGAGGCCCAACATTGATATCAACATGGTGCCAGTGAAAATTCTATTTTTCTTAGACCAACAAAACACAAGAAAAACTCAAAGTTAATCATTTATCAGAAAGTCAAAGTTGTTTCTCTTATTTGTACTTCACAACTAACCATGAGCAGCCTAAAAAAGAACTTTTCCATCTATCAGCAAAAGCCAAGCTATATCAACATTAACCTAAAAGGTTCGGCGAGGGCTCAGTCCTACCATAGCATAAGAGTATATAGAAAACAGAGCCTCAAAAATCATGGTAATCCTGGCTAATTAAAGTTCCATCATTGTCAAACTTTCTATCGCAATGAAGACTACTTTTAAACTTGCAAACATTTTCAATCACTACCATATCACCCCTTATCCTGTATATCTTAACCAGAGTGGACAAGAAACAGAATACTCACCCATAACATCATCATTATCCACGAAATGGAAACTAAGCTTGCACAATGCTACTACGAACAGAACATAATTGATCAGGGAAAGACTCTTTAACATTGCATTTATCATCGTCCATGGCATGGCAACTAAGCTAGCGCAATGCTACCTCTAACAAAAAAATCAATGATCAAAGAAAGGCTCTTCCACATTGCATCGATACTAAACATATATCTAAAATAACAATAACCAAGAATCAAGATAGAGCCAAAGCTACTAAGAATTCAACAATGACCAAGTTAGAGACTACAAATTCTCTTGTCTGTTGAATAAAGTTTGTTTCTTTCTTCCCACATTGTATCGGAGAACACAAAATTAAGCTCTTTAAAAACTAACCTGACTGAATCAACCGTCATTTTCGTTATCTTTACCATTAGTACCAACATCTTTGATACGAACTCCGGGTTTTGAACTCCGTCTTCTAGTCCTCGAAGGCAATATATTATCCAAATCAACCTCAGCCAGAGGATCTTCCTCCGGTTCACTACCATCATCACCATCTCCACCGTCCACTCCATACTCACCCGAATAATTACTCTCATCATCTTCTTCATCGGTGTCGTCATCATCGTCTTCATCTTCCTCTATCATAATCCCCTTTCCTTTCCTGTCAACCACTACTGGTTCCTCCTCCTCGCCCTCGTAATCATCGTCTTCGTCGTCTTCTTCTTCGTCCTCTGATAATGGTTCTTCTGCGACGCCGTTTCGGTTGGATTCTTGAAGGGATGTGAGCGGAGGTGAAGTGTCGAGCTTTGGGGTTTTGCGAGATGGGTTTTGTTGTTCATCTTCTTCTGCGCTTTTCGTTTAGTGGGCAATGTGGGTTCGTCTTGCTTTTCGGTTTGTGCCATTTATTGATTCTTGATTCTCTTCTGAAACAAAAACGATTTCAGAGAGATTTCCAAGATGGTGGTGCTTTGTTTAGGGTTTTGAGGCCAGTAATAGCAGCAACCACTGAACGATCAGCGTATAACGACACGTCGTTCGTAAATCATGTGGTTACGTCATACGTGATACAGATAGTAATGTACGAATACGAACGACAGATCTTTCAAATTCTAACAGATGGACGACAGGGCGGACAAGCTTATAGTTGGTTGAGTGAAAATCGATCAAAAAATAATCAAAAGATAATCAAATTGGAAATTAAAATTAGAAGGCATTTACTTATAAAAAACAAAAAGAATACATTTGATAAAATTTTGCACTACATTCATTTGTTTCAACTTATTAGACGATATTTACACCCCAATTGATAAGGCAAAAGATCCTAATTTATCTTGTTATGCATAATACAACAAAATGTAATTCTTATGTGCTAAAGAATGCAGTTCCCATCAATAATGAAAAATAATGCACTGTCCACAACTTTCTTTTATGTCCTCATTACTGTAAGAGTTATCAAAGCACAAATTTGATCTGGTGCATTGAGAATTCATTACATGTAGAATTCCTAAATCAATTGCACTACCCAAACAACCAGACCAAAAAAGGGAGTTCTGAGAATCCTGACAAAATGAACCATTCATTTAAAAGAAAAGACAAAACTAACAAACATATACACTTGGGTTTTGAAAATATTGGTGCCACCAACATTTTGCTACTTGCATTTTGGAAATTTGAAGTTTGGAACTTAATACCAACAGAAATCTGAAATCATTGCTGACCAGTTTGGAACACAACTTCTGCATCGGGAGAGGCCCTCGAATACTTCAATAATTTTTCTTTAATATCAAGCAGATTCTTCGATTGCTTTGGTTCAGCCGATTCCAAAGGTGTGTGAAGATGATCTACTTTTGCATGGATAGTCATAGTCAACTTTTGCGATGCCTTTGCATTATCCAACAAAACCTCCACCATTTCAACTAAAATCCGACTCCACTTCCACCTTGGGTTACCAGCATCAAATCCTATGATTTCAACCTTTTCCAAATTCTGATTCAAACACTCGGAAGTCTTAATATCTGGCTTTCAATAATTCTCTTTCAAAGTGCGTCTTTTCCAATAAAACTTCATATGCAAAAATCAGTAAGCTATAAGTTTCCTTATATTAATTAAACTATAGTGATAAAGTAAAGAGCACGTACATTATGCGCTTCCCGATGCACTACGTTTACAATTAATTGCTTCAAAGAAGGGGAACTTTTGCATCTTGATGTGGAGCAGAACATCCATTCTAGGGAGGTATATCTTGGTCATCCTCATGTTTATTTTCAGACTTTTGCATCTTGATGTTGGAAAGATTTCTCCTTTCTAACTCATCATTGATAATATCTGATCAAAACATGCAACAAAAAATGTCATTAAATTTTTTAACAATTTCTATTGTCAGTTGTTACTGATAATTGCAGAAATAATCAAACCTGAATGAACCAAGCCCCGACTTTAATTTTGTTAACATGATCCATGATGTGTGCTAAATTTACACATTAATTCAATTATAAAAAGATAGCATTTTGGCCCTAAGTGTACTTAATTATCCACAAATTTATACTCTCGGAATGAAATGAGATGAAAAGGAGAAGAAAAGGCATGAAAATAATGTTTTTAAAGTTGCAAGATCAATTGAAGAAAGCGCTAGAAAAATCGGCTCAAAACACATCACGTTCAACACAGCAAGGAGCAAGTATGGAGGCTATGACCGTGGCCACCTACTGCCCTAAAATGTGCACAAGAACTCCAAGACAGAGGAGGGCCACAGTAATGGCATTGGAGGCCACGGTCACGGCCATTGGAGGCTACAATCATGGTGTTGATCATGGCCATGCTGAATGAGTGAATTGTGGGCAGTAGCCGCCCACGGTCATGGCCATTGAAGGCCATGACGGTGGCCCCCTGCAGAGTGAAGACAACAGGTGACAAAGAGAGAGAAAGTTGGGGGACCAAGGCACATCAAAGAGGCATTTTTGTCAGCAATTTTTGTAGGATTTTGAGGTCACATATGGGCTATAAATACTCATCATATTTGCCCAATTAGGATCATTCTTGGTGACTCTTAGAATTATTCTCTTTGTTTTTTAAGTTTTTAGATAGATCATTTTAGGGTTTTGTGCAAGAACAAAAGGGAAAGCTTGGAGGTTAGGAATCTCTTGAAGAAGACTTGAAGAGACTTCTCTACATCAACTCTTCCTCTAATTCTTCACATTTGTGTTTAATTACTATGGGTTATTTTTGCTTTTATTGTTTTATTTTGTTTTCTTTGATTATGCTACCTTAAATCTCTTGTTAGGACTTAGACATGCAAGCTATTGCTGAATACTTGGTATTTAACGAATGAGTATTGTTTATGTGCCTTGAATTCCATATTTGAAGTTTTTTTTAATGGGTATTGTGTTGATGTTCTTTAGTTGAATGATTGTCCATGGATTTGATTTGATGACTTGTTATGTTTAACTATAATTATGCTTGATCACCATAGTTGTAGTTTATGTAAGCCTAGTTGAAGAATAAAAAAATGAAGGCTAGGTGAGTCCCACAAGCATTAAACTTGTGTGATTTATGATATAGATATTACTTGCTCACAAGGTGTTCGATGAAAATTTTCAATGGCTTAATGAATCTAATTTAGCCAATTGAGGCCGAGAGAACCTTTTTAGTAAATGTAGGTATGACATAAATAATCTTGAGAGGCTTTAGACTAGTTTGGTAGAGAGAACACTCAATCCCAATAACCCATTCATTAAGGTAATAAGTAAGATTCTTTAGTTGAATCTCGAAAGTCCTAACGCTTTATTATTAATGTTTACCTCTTTTATTTCCAATAGCTTGCCTTTGTTAATTTTGCATCTTTTATAAAAAAAAAACCCCCAAAACCACATCATGTTATTTATTGCTTTTGCCTTACGAATTGATCACCATTAGTACTCGTTTTCTTGGATTCAATATCCATTGAAATACTCCTTGGTAAAACTACATCGATTCTCGTACACTTGCGAGAGACCGATCAATCCAGATTCTCAAGAATACCCTTAACCATCTTCTTCATTTTCTTATTAGTATACGATTCCACCCAAAATTCAATATTAGCTTCTGTTAGAGACGAGACATCACTAAATTTCAAGCCTATGTAGCACATATCTCCCACTACAATCTACGACTAATGATTAGGCCCTTTAATCTCTATAGGTCACTTGCATAAATATTGTATATCAAAACTGCAACGAATCTCGCATCTATCTATAACTAAAATTTTCAAACCTGCAATAGTAGCATCAATCATATAACTCCCATTCATTTCAATTAATTTGCATTGGCACAATCTTAAACACTCTATTAATGGATTCTCATAATTATTTTTTAACAACATATAGGGGAGTCGAGGGCGACCAGTAGTAGCATACCCTTGCTGGGCATAAACATGCAGCATTACTTCCCACTGCAAAATGTCCGAAGAGCCATAGTTGAATTCGGTGAGGTGGTCGAGTATCGTTATCGCAGCACTCGGAAAGGGCTAGCCCATCAGCCCAACACTAATGCTGAACCCAGGTCCAGTGGTACTGAAATCACAATCTGCCCCCCATGGATCTCGAAACCAAGACCTGAGCAAACTAAGGATTCCCACAAAAAAATGATTTCAGCATCTCTAATCTCAGGCATAATTTCGCTAAAGACACCACTTTCAGTGACACAAGTCCAAGACCAGCCGCCAAGTATTTCCTTGTACAGATTCTTTAAATTCAAATATAGTTCTTCCTCTTTGTGCCTTACAGCGAAATGAACCCATGATTGAACTTGATCTTTATATTCTTTATCATTACAAAATTCCAACAAGAACGTTTTTACCTTTGGAGCAGAGTATAACAACTGAGCTTTATCCACAAATGAGGCAAAGTCACGCACATCTTGACGTTCACAACGTAATAAGAGATTAGGAATGGAAGTCCATAAGGATTTCCACTGCCTTGACCACTTGACAAAACAAAAAAACTTGACGGCATATTTGACGGTACTACAAGAAAGAATATAGGGAATAACGGCCTCAGAAAAATCACTAATTCTTGGTCTTTCATGCAAATTCTAACTCGTATCACCCATTTCTGATAGAAGCAGCAGGGCTTCAATAACTGGTATGAGTTCATCTTCTTCAGAGATTTTGCTTTGTGACCAATGTCGATTCGTTTTCCTTCACGGGCTCTGCCATTGTTCTTAAATTTAGGTTTTCTTTTCTGAAAGAAAATGGAGGAATGAGAACAAGAAGGTTTCTTTGCAATAGATTTTTAAGTTAGTTTTTATGGCACACTTTTTATATTTACACCTAAACCGTAACTAATCGATCCACAATTTTGATATTTGTCGTTATAGTTTAGACTAAACCCGAACTAATCGAACCAGATTTGATTAGACCGGACAAAATGAACTAATCGATTCATTGTCCTACTAAGCCATATTATCCTACAAAGAGGAAGACATGAAACAAGACTTATTCTCTCTTTGCTGACTGCTCTGATATCCATTTGTGCATGGGATCTTCTGCTTGAATTCCTTCCACTACCACCTTACAATCAGACTCAATCTCCACCCACCTCCAATTCCTTCCTCTTCAGTGATAACTGCAAACTCAAAAGGATTGCCTCAGCTTCAACCACAAAAGAGTTTTCTGTTTAGTTTCCAGCCCATACCCAATCCACTATACATCCATTGGCATCTCTGTCAATTTCCACAATAGCAATTCTGCCTTGCAAGACAGAGGCATCACAATTGATCTTTATCACATTCATGTGTGGTTTAATCCATCTGCTTCCTTCAGTAAAGTTAAGCAACCTACCTTTATTCTAGCTTAAGCAACCTACCCCTGCTGGGTGTAACCATGCATGCATTACTCCTCGCTGTAGAATGTCCGAAGAGCCATAGTTGAACTCGGAAAGGGCTAGCCCATCATCCCAACTCCAATGCTGAACCCAGGTCCAGTGGTACTGAAATCACAATCTGATCCCCATGGATCTCGAACCTAAGACCTGAGCAAACTAAGGATTCCTACAAAAAAATAATCTTATCATCTCTAATCTTAGGCATAATTTTGCTAAAGACACCACTTTCAGTGACACACAAGTCCAGGACCGGCCGCCAAGTATTTTCTTGTACGAATTCTTTAAATTAAAATATAGTTCTTCAGCTTCGTGCCTTACAGTGAAAGGAACCCATGATTGAACTTGATCTTTGTATTCTTTATCATTACAAAATTCCAACAAGAACGTTTTTACCTTTGGAGCAGAGTATAACAATTGAGCTTTATCCACAAATGAGGCAAAGTCACACACATCTTGACGTTCACAACAGAATAAGAGATTAGGAATGGAAGTCCACAAGGATTTCCACTGCCTTGACCATTTGACAAAACAAAAAACTTGACGACATCTTTGACTATACTACAAGAAATAATACGGGCAATAACGGCTTCGAAAAAATCACTAATTATTGGTCTTTCATGCGAATTCTAAATCGTGTCACCCATTTCTGACAGAAGCAGCAGGGCTTCAATAAGTGGTCTGAGTTCATCTTTTCAGAGATTTTGCTTTGTGACTAATGTCGATTCGTCATCCTTCGCGGGCTCTACCATCGTTCTTGAAGTTAGGTTTTCTTTTCTGAAAGAAAATGGAGGAATGGGAACAAGTTTTCTCAGCAATCGATTTTTAAGTTAGTTTTTATGGCGCACTTTTATATTTACACCCAAACCGTAACTAATCAATCCACGCTTTTGATATTTATCGCTATAGTTTAGACCAAACCCGAACTAATCGAACCATATTTGATTAGACTGGACAAAATCAACTAATCGATTCATTGTCCTACTAATCCATATTATCCTACAAAGAGGAAGACATGAAACAAAACTTCTTCTCTCTTTGCTGACTGCTCTAATATCCCATTTGTGCATGAGATCTTCTGCTTGAATTCCTTCCACTACCACCTTACAATCAGACTCCACCCACCTCTAATTCCTTCCTCTTCATTGATAGCTGCAAACTCAAAAGGATTGCCTCAGCTTCAACCACAAAAAAAATTTCTGTTTGGTTTCCAGCCCACATCTAATCCACTATACATCCATTGGCATCTTTGTCAATTGCCACAATAGCAGTTCTTCCCTGCATGACAGAGGCATCACAATTGATCTTTATCACATTCCCCTATGGTTTAATTCATTTGCTTCCTTCAGTAGAGTTAAGCAAACTACCTTCATTCTGGCTTAATATCTCTCACGCTCTCCCCCCCCCCCCTCTTATATTGAAATTGACAGCTCCCGAATATAAAGATTTATTCTTTGATTGCCTAGATCAATCTTCCCCTATTGACAATGACCTCATTTCTATTCTTCCATATAAACCAACACATGATCACACATTGCTCTAAAATTTTTGCTGGAACCCGGTTAACCGCTTCTGTCATATGCTCCTACTAGTTATTGAATGAGAGAAAATTCACAAGATTAACATGTAGCGTTAAACTCCCTCCAAGCCATACTGCTCTTGTATAAGCACATCCAAGAAACAAATGCTTGACATCCTCCACCTCCATTTCACACAGTGAACAAATGCTTGACTTAATTTCTTTGGTTTAGATGTCAGACTATATGCATCAGGATGGATAAACGATAATCAACTTCTTTAAAACCTTTTTGTTAGTTGTTTCAAACTTGTAATATAAGCATCAATTTCGATCAAACTGCAATCAAATGAGCAACTCTTTAATGTTAACACTCAATTAATGAGGCCAAATATGTTGGTTGAGTTGGTACAAGCTCATTCCTATATATTGAAGGTGTAGTTTCAAACTTACTAGGAGAAAGAGACTTGGGGTAGTATAACAAGTTAAAAAAAAACACACACTCAATTAATGGCTTCCTTGGTAAATGGCTCGAAATATACTACTTCCTCTATTTCACAATATGTACTTTAATTTTTTTTTATCAAAATAAATGATATTTTACAAAATTAAGAAAATTTTGAACATTAATTTTCAGATGTACCTTTAAAATTAATAATTTACAATAAATAATTTATATTTTTAAAAAATTATAAATAGAGATAATATAATAAATTAATAATATAGTTAATATAACATTCAATGATGTCCAACAATGGGTATATAAAATATAGGCAACGTAGATTAGTCCACCTCTTGAAATGCAAATATGGTCCTTTTGCCGGGTGACTTAACAAGTACCAAATAAATAGAATACAAATGATAATGTTTAACACTTATATAAATATAAATAAGTTATAAATATGGAGTATAAACTATGGATACGCGTAACACTTTTCCCATTGTCATTCCTAATTTGGATGCACACCGTAGTGTACAACTTTGGCTGCCCCGAGTACAGATCCAAGAAAGCCGAGTCAAAAGAAAAAGATAAACGAAAGGCGGCCTTGGCCAAGCACGAAATTTCCACCACACCACCACGACCATCTTCTTCAAATCTCCCCCTCCACCATTGAACGGGTCGGCCACCCCGACCCCACAACATACCCATCTGGATCCGGATCCCCTTCATTGAGATCTCTCGCTCTCTCTTCATTGAGAGCAGAAAGAAGAAGAAATGATTGCAGTACCGTACTTAACTGCTTTAACCACATACTTCAGCTACGGATTGCTCTTCGCTTTCGGCCAAATCAGAGACCACTTCCGTAAACTCATCGAATTCTTCTTCCCCTCCTCTTCCT
>CAODLS010533772.1:0-15229 GCA_948243855.1 Flueggea neowawraea
TGTTAGCCAGAATCAGTTGACAGGTGAAATTCCTCCATGGATTTTCCAGATGAGTCTTAAGGATGTGTCCCTCTATGGAAACAGACTTGTCGGAAGTATAAAATATCCTTCAGATACAACATCTATTCAAGGTCTTCAAATCTTGGATCTCTCTTCAAATGTCTTATCTGGTAAAATTCCATCAAACATTGGGGTTCTTAGCAGTTTAGTTGTCCTAAATGTATCGAAGAATCAACTCTCTGGCTTGATTCCCATGGGTGTAGGGGAGCTGAAAATGATGCAAGTCCTTGATATGGGTGATAATAAGCTAAATGGAAGCATTCCTGTTGAGATTGGAGGTGCTGTTTCACTCTTGGAATTGAGATTGGAGAAGAACTTCCTTAGCGGGAATATACCGACTCAAATTAAAAACTGCTCGTCTCTGTCATCTCTGTAAGTCATTATCAATTTTTCTTGTGCAAATGCTTTCTTATCTTTCTGCTACTATTGCTAAGCTACTATTGCTAATACTCATTGCTTACTGCGGCTATCTTTTGAGGCATAATGATCTTAAGTTCACTTTTATTACTCTTGAGGGAGAAAAACAAGATTATGTATGGTTTACATGAGATTAGGTGTGAATTAAGTTTGGTTGCTAATAGTTTTTATTGGACCAACTTTGTTATGTTTTTCGATTGTGTATAGATTCCAATGGCCCAGAAAAAAATGTGAAACCGTAGGGACTACATTGCTGAGGGAGGAAAACAGTCTGAAGTCTTGACTAAGAGATTTTTTCTAATAGTTATATAATTAATACCGTGTTTGTTTTGTATCCTTTGCAATCAATTCTAAAAAAGAATATTGCGATTTGGAACCTCGGCTAAAATTTAGAAGTTTGAAAGAATCTTAGTCTGTAGTGAAAAATCTGGAACTCATTCACTAATCTTCTTGTCTTTAATTTATGAATGTGTTATACTTGAATATTAATCTAACTCATTTTTCGTTTTGGCTTGAAATTTTTCAGAATTTTGTCCGAAAATAACCTCACTGGTCCGGTACCTGCAGTCATTGCTAACCTAACCTACCTACAATTTGTGGACTTGTCTTTCAACAATCTCTCTGGAAGCTTACCCAAGGAGTTGACAAATCTATCCCGCCTTGTATCTTTCAACATTTCCCATAACAGCCTACAGGGTGAGCTACCAGTTGGGGGTTTCTTCAACACTATTTCTCCTTCTTCAGTTTCTGGCAATCCATTTTTATGTGGTTCTGTTGTCAACCGCTCCTGCCCTTCTGTTCATCCAAAGCCAATTGTTCTCAACCCTAATTCATCGGTCTCCTCCAGCTCCTCTTTGAATCATCATCACAAGAAAATTGTGCTCAGCATCTCTGCACTCATTGCTATTGGTGCTGCTGTTTTCATTGCTCTTGGTGTGGTAGCTGTGACTCTCCTCAATATCCATGTAAGGGCTTCCATGGCACGTTCTCCTGCTGTCCTCACTTTATCAGGTGGCGAAGATTTCAGTTGTTCCCCCACAAATGATCCAAACTATGGCAAGCTTGTCATGTTTTCAGGTGATGCAGATTTTGTTGCTGGGGCTCATGCATTGCTAAACAAGGAGTGTGAACTTGGCCGTGGTGGATTTGGAGTTGTGTACCAAACAGTACTTCGGGATGGGCGTCCAGTCGCCATAAAGAAGCTTACAGTTTCAAGTTTGATCAAGTCTCAGGATGAATTTGAGAGGGAAGTGAGGAAACTAGGAAAGATCAGGCACCATAATCTTGTGGCACTGGAAGGGTACTACTGGACTCCGTCCTTGCATCTCCTCATTTACGAGTACATATCCAGTGGAAGTTTGTACAAGCATCTCCATGATGGACCAAACACGAGCTGCCTGTCCTGGCGACAGAGGTTCAATATAATTCTTGGCATGGCAAAAGGTTTGGCTCATTTGCATCAGATGAACATAATTCACTACAATCTAAAATCGACAAACATTCTAATAGATGATTCCGGCGAGGCAAAGGTTGGAGAATTTGGTTTAGCAAGATTGTTGCCAACACTAGACCGTTGCATTCTAAGCAGCAAAATCCAGAGTGCATTGGGGTACATGGCTCCTGAGTTTGCTTGTCGAACAGTAAAAATAACAGAGAAATGCGATGTATATGGGTTCGGAGTTCTGGTTTTGGAAATTGTGACAGGAAAGAGACCTGTGGAATACATGGAGGACGACGTGGTGGTGCTTTGCGACATGGTAAGAGGAGCATTGGAGGATGGCAGAGTGGAAGAATGTGTGGATGTCAGGCTTCGTGGAAACTTTCCGGCAGATGAGGTCATCCCAGTGATAAAACTCGGCTTAATATGTGCATCTCAAGTTCCATCAAACCGGCCGGACATGGAAGAAGTAGTCAATATTTTAGGGTTGATCCAATGCCCTTCAGAGAGCCAAGAAGAGGAATTGGAATAAGTTTTTGAACTAGTAGAGTTCAAGAAACCAAAGAAAATGTTCTTCCGGCGAACAAGAATCCAGTTTGTTTGTCTAAAAGAAGGAAAAAGTACATGTTCATTTTTTCTTTTTTGCTTTGCCTTCAAATTTTTGTTCTCTTCTTGTAATTTTGTTTGTATCCCTTTATAGCATTAAAGATTAAATTACAGTTTCCATTTCCGGATTCGTTTTCACCGGCTGCATACAAACCTGAGCACCTTCAGATATGTCTCCATATAGTTTACAGTTGACAGAATCTGTCTTCTTTGTTTTACTATGTTGTATTGTCTCATTTGTCCCATGCTTCTAGGAGATAAACTTATTAAACCATAAATCCGTACACATCTTAGTTAAATCTTGATTTGTGAAAAACAAAACTTTGACATTCTAAATTTGGCTTGAAAAACTTAAGAAAAAGTGGAAAAGGTGGAAGGTAATTTTGAAATCCAAGATATAAAATATTCTTACATATTCTATAGGTGAAGCAAAAGTGGCACTTCCATATCATTAGATGGTTGCTTTGTCTATTGTAAAAATTAGGCCATGTTTGTCTCAGAATTTTTAAAAAGTATTGCTAGTATAATCAATTGCAAAAATTCTGTATCATATACATCAATTAGCTTAGAAACTTAAGAAATATTTTTGTTTTAATTCATAAATTAATAACAATTTAGTGTGTTAAAAAAGCTTACAAAAACCCAATCAATTGTTGATTTCATAGTATCTGGTATGTTGATTTTCATTAAATTCTATTGATGAAAGGCGAAAAGCTTAATTATCAAAAAAACCTCTTAATATTAGAGATGATTCTAATATCAATGAGATATAAATACATTGGTATAAAAAAACATAGTCTTTATAATAAAAAATAATAAGAATATGAAACACTCAAATAGGAAAAAAATAATAAGCAAGATCAGAGTTAAAAGAAAAATGTATGTTGGAGGAAATGAAATAGTGTGAAGAATGATGCTGCTGAAAAAAGCTCTCACACATACACATTTGTTTCTCAATACTCATACAACAGATTGAATTGTGCATGCCTTTTGCTTTAGTTGTAATCCATTGCAGCATGGGGATGCAAAATGGTCAGCAACTTCTTTTATGATTTAAGAAGAGTCATGTTTTTTTTTTTTGATTTCTGGTTTACCAAACTGATGCTAATTATGTTGCTACCAATGCACACTTCTGAAGCCAAGTCATCTTATTATATATAAGCCTTTTTGATCATTAAAAAAGCCTTAAATTGCATGTTCAAGTAGAGTTAATAATTAACACTTAGATGTGAAGTTTAAGTGAAAAATTGGGTGTTGGACCCCAGAAGAAACCAAAATCAAATTGGGGTTTTGAACATCATCAAAGCAAATCACATGGGTCCTGAAAAGCAACAATATATATGATATGTTCTTTTTCTTGAGTGGCAATGTTAGTGAATGGCAATCATGATGATGGTGGTTTTTTTTCAGTTGCAAAACCTTTTCATGATTTTTCATTTGCTTGTGTGCCTTGTTTGAAGGGAAAAAGTTCGACATGTTTGTTGTGTTTATTCTTTCTTTTGTTTGTGGTTACATCACCCACTCTCTGAAACTACTGTGAGCTGCCATGGTGGCTGTTGGAAGGTTTTGAAACTTTGAATTCATGATTATATATACATTTTTTTTAAAGGTATGGATAAAAATTAAATTTAGAACGTTCAACTGTAAATATTAACTGATTAATCCCAAATCCAACTCTCGGGGGTAATCCATGGTTTGGAAGTAGGTAAATATATATAATCTTCCAAGTCATTTTCAATTTCAATATCCATTTGATTAATCTAACAGTTCAACATTTCAACAATTTAATTTGTTAATTAGCATAAAAATAAAAAGAACATAAAATTGGTTTCAACAACTAAATTAGTTCAAAATTTGAAATCTTTGAGTATTTATTGTGTTTGAAGCAGCCCACTTACCCCTCCACCTTGCCAAGATAATTGGAAATTTTAATTAACATTAAAAAATTAAGCATATTTTTAGAGTTGGGGGGTTGGATTGCAATTAAGTAAAACAATAAAAAAATACTTTCACTATGTAATCAACTCATTTATTTTGGTGAGGCGCAAGAATCAATTAAAATTTCAATTTTTAATGTATTTAAACGTATCCAGTGTTTGAACTCAAGACATCTCGGTAAATTGAAAGAGTTCTCCGTCAATTTATCCACACTCTCTTGAGTTATACCAATATTATTTTAATACAATACATAAAATATAAATAATGCATTAATATATTATAATATGGAAAAAAATACATAAATTATCCTTTTTTACAATTGTAAGTACTTAACTTCAATCCGATATCAAGTATCTCTCTCCTAATCAACCCTTCTTTCTTTGTTGTCGTTTCAGACAATTTTATTTTTTTTAGGATGTAGCGTTCCAATATAGGTTTTCTACAAATTATAGTTGGATTGATTCGGATTGCATAGTTCCAACTTCCAATCGAATCACTTGTAACCTATTTGTTGATGATTATTAATGATATTTGTTCTAAGTGTTCGTTAAGAAAAAAAAAAACATGAGAGCTCTTTACGCATCTTCACAACAAATAGAAGACATACAAAAGAATATTTCATCTGTGCTTTTCTGCATGCTTTAAGATAAAATTAGTTGAATGATGCGACCCGTATATGGGATCAATTATAGTGTTTTTTGATATATATTCTTTATATTCTTTTAAAGATGAAAATTAGTTTTAAATTAATATAACGGTTATAAAAGTAACAATACATTAAAAAATTATTTTTAAGACATAATCACTTTTTAATATGTTATCACTTTTATAATAACTACTTTTTAATATATTGTCATTTTTATAACTATTAAATTAATTTTAAACTAAATTACATCTTAAAAAGAGATAAAAAAATATTAATTAAAAAAGACAATGGTTCAATCTCTCATATTATCTTTTTATCTTTATTTTCATTAAATACAGTAACTTAAAGAAAGGCTGATACGGACATTCCTGTGGGGACGAGTCGACTACGGTTGTATGGCATTGCATGTGCCACATTGCCAAGACAATATGAACCCTAATAAAGTTGCCTCTTAGTAAAATCGACTTAATTGTTAGCTAATGACTTGACTCTATTGAAATTAGATTCTTAAGGCCCTTTCATAATCTGATTGGAATAGAACTTTTTTTTTAAAAAAAAAAAACTTCTAAAAAGTTTTGCATTTTCATGTAAATAAGATGTAGTTGAGACAATTGCTTACACACCTGCAAGCACTTTTTCACTGTTTTAGCACTAAGGGCTTAATAGACAAAAATGTCATGAATTAAATGGTAATTTGTGTTTGTAACAGATTGTTTAAATGGATTATGAAAGTAAATTACATAATGAAATATGAAATAATGAGATTGAAACATCTAAAGTAATATATCATGAATATATGCATTTACCACAAACACATAACATATTATATTTGCTCCCATCAAGTCTCGAGTCCACGACTCTTAGCGTTAGAGTTGGCTCCAGTAACTAGTATCAATGAGCCTATCGGTAACTTCATATTATTTAAATGATTGAAGTTTTACGGCTAACAAAAAAGTAAAACATTTTAGAATTTTGAGTGGGAGGAGTTACAATGGGGTTTGAGTGAGGGCACCAAAACCTTTTTCTACTTTACCTGGTCTTAGTAGCTCATAACCATACTCTTCTTCAACAATTTCAACAAAAGCTTATCAAAAAGAAAAAAAATCCAACAAAAAGAAGGATGAAAAGAAATTGAAAGAATCCATTAGGCGCAGCTTCTAAAAAACAGTAACCACAAGTAGAGACACCTATGAGCTCATATTGACGTGTTTATGAGCCATAAACTCGCTCTTACTTTTGGTTTAATAACTCGGGCCGTCCAATGAGCTTTATTTAACCCAGTTTTCCATTTTCGTCCTCGGACTTCAAAATGTCACAACTTAGTCCTCACATATTCACATACATTCCAAGACCTTGCACGTCAGTGACAACGATTTGAAGTCTTCAGGTAGAAAATAGAAAATTCACAATCTGTCAAACCCGTCTTCTTCAACCCCTTATTTACTTTCTAGACGGAAAGAATTCAAGCATAAGCTCATCGGACAAAAAAGAATACTTCTTTTTCTTGTTTAATATGATCTCATCAACAGGTAGACAAAAATTTTTGCAGGTTATTGCATGATTCTTCAAAAATTTTATGGACAAACTGAAGCCAAGAACAATTTACATTTCAGGGGGAAAAAAAAGGCAGAAGGGTTGTATTACCTCCGTGTTTCAGAAATGAAAAAACCTCTCTGAACTCTCACTGTTACCTGACGACTGCTAGCCAACATGGCAAGTGAGAATGATATACAGATTGTATTCTATTTGCCGTATACCTCTTCTTTCTTCATTCTCTTTTCTCTGTGCTAACCGGCCTGTGGCTTCTATCATGCGAGAATCTTAATCATCCCAGTCATTCTCCCATCCATCTTTATTTGTGGCTCTTGATGTTAGGCCGTTTGCTGAGATGCTTCCTGTTCTACGTGCTGCTGGTGACTTAACTGCATTTTCTTCGTCCCAATCATCATCCCAACCTTGATCCCAACCTTCTGCTGATTCTTCATTATTAACCATACCAGTTTCAGGCGCACTCATTTCAAGCTCTTGATATCCGACACCACCCTGTCTTCTTCTCTTCCTAAATGTGCAGAAGGCCCATGTTCCTCCAAAGACTATCACTGTTAAAATCAAGAAGTAGGCACCATTGATGGGGGTGATTAGCTGGTCATAAGAAGGAAGGTTCAAGAAAAAGTTCCCTTCAGAAACAGCAAGATCTGGGTGCAGAATGCACGCCCCATTTCCAGCTGCTAGTATCACAGGGTTGTTTCCGATAAGTAATGAGATCTGAAAACCATAAACAAAACACATGCTTATGTCACAACTGACATGTAAAACATATAGATATAGGTCATCTAAAGTCTGCAAGAAATAAGCCCCTAACCAAGAAGGCAAGAACGGTAGACTCTATTGCACCAGAGAACAACTTGCAAAATACTCTGTTTTGTGTTGAAGTGGGGTAAATAAGTATACAATTATACTCATTTTGCATTTAAACATTGAGCAATATCTAATGACTTTATGCGAATAGAGACAAGTTACACTGTCATCTTAAGTTTACAGCAAATACTATTGCATCCTTACGTACCTTGTGCAATTTATGGTGGTTTTTACTTTACATAAAGGAATCCTATTCTTCATGGAGTCTAAGGTTCTCAATTCAAGGATGAGTAAATTACAGACAAGTTCTCAGATCATAGTTTTCTCCCTTTCCCTCCCTCTTTCTTAACATCTCCTTTCTTACCTAATTTATTCCGTTATCAACAGTAATAATGTCTGTTTTCATCTTTATCCTCATCAATCATGTATGTTCTACTTTATTAGGCATGAAGCCCAAGATGTGTTTGGAATTCCGCATCACAAAAATTCTTACAAGTTACCAATATAAAGTTTAAACACCACAAAAGGCAAAGGGAAAAAAAGGGTCAGTTTCAGCAATAAAATAACAAGCAAACCACTGTTTTTCAACATTGAAAGGAAGAACTTAATTGACCACTGCAAATATAAGCCAAACTCAAAAACTACAAACTTGGATCTTCTTAAGACTATATCCAAGATAAAGATCCATGCTCAAATCATGAAAATATGCTAATCTTTTATTATCATGCCATACTTCCACATACCTGATACCAGGGAAAAATAAATCTTCCCAAGTGGAATGTAATATGAAGAGTGCAAGATAACAGGAGAGAATTGAGATGAATAAGATCTCATTCTTCTGACAAGTGACCATTAAAACAAAAAAAAAAATTTGTTTCCCAACTTCTTCACAATCGAACACACTAGATTCTTGGCAAAATGTATGTAGTCTTAACAATTTCTCATATCTTTTCTCATATCTTTTCACAACATTATATTGAATAATATAATGCAAGAAATGGAAAATAAAATTTTGCTGACTCTTGGTCATGCTTTTGACAAAGGTCAAAGGATCTTCAAGTTCCTTAAACTCTTAATTTTTTATTCTGTTGGCCACAACCTTCCGATTTTTTAAGCTCATTTCAAGATATCAAACCCGTGCCAGATCAATTTGCACTATAGAAATCTAACACAGAGGAAGAAAATATCTATACCTGCTTACTTCTATGTTTGGGTATTTCAAGCAAAGCATCATCCCTATGATTTGAGCCAGAAAGATTCACACTCAAATTCTTTTCTCCATCATTTTGAATTAGAACCAAAATTTCTTTGGCCCCTGCCATGATGAAATGAAACAGATGAATGATGATACTAAATTCAATAAAAATTGCACCTCAACTCTCAACCACTCTTATAGTAATAGGCCACAAAATTAAATTCTTCCACTGAAACGTTTTTGTGCTTGCACTAAAGATGAAAATAAGAGGCCATAAAAGTAGGAAGCACAGAAATACAAAATCGAACCCAGAAGATTTCACTGCAAAGTCAGGTATCTAAATAATGTATGTATCATTATTGATTCTGAGAGTTCCATTATGTTAGTTTACTGATTCAGGTAGATGTAACATGAACTCCGCATGCATACGAGCCAACAAACGCCTTATGACTGAAAAAAGTGCCCACATGCCACTATAAGCACAATAAAAAATTAATTTTGAAAATTTTAGGCGAGATGAATACTATTGTGTTATGCATTGTCAATCACTACTCAAGTCGACAAGGAGAATAACAAAATCCAACTGGCTTGGTCCATGATTTTAGAGCTTGCATTATTGAGTGAGTTTTATATTCATTGCGTCATAGTGCCTTCTAAAATTTATTTGATGACCGGCAAACATAGTCATGAGTTTTATATGAAGGTATTTCGTTAGTAATGAAATCCAAAGAGTGCAAAAGGGTGCAATTTGTTAACATTATAAACTCACTTAATATCTATTTGCTTATGCATGAAAGGAAATCTAAGGTACCAGAAAAACCGAATGTCTTGGTGCAATCAATATAGACTCAATATAGCTATGAATTTTACATGCATAATTTAACATAGCAGAAAGCTCATTCATGCTGAGCTACTTGAAAGACAAGCATAAGGTCAAAGCAAGCTCTCCCATAATATATGCCATGCTCCCTTCCTGATCACTAGCTTGTGGGGTGACAGAGTAAAAGCCCTTTGGAATTGTTTTTATACTATTGAGATTGTAGTATATGAATTTCTGAGAAAGTTGTTCTTGAAAATATACAGCAAGGGAAGAAAAATTCAATTAACGAACAGAAAGAAAGAAAGCAAGCTGGACCAAACAAAGAAATAAATTGGAGCAAAGACAATAACTGAGATCAAACTTTCAGTTCAACAATTAGGCGATAAAAGTACTATAGAATGTCTTCACAAGGGCACAAAGCTAATAGAAAATAAATTTTTAAAAAATCGAATCATTTCCTAGTGAAATCTCTACTTGATATTGAATCTCATAAACAGTATCAAATCACCTATAAATACGGATCAAATAATAGAAAAAACCTGAATACATATAATAAATATGATAAATAGACATATCAACTTGTCCTCGCTAGTACCAAAGTCCCATGATCGCAGCATAGCATCTTAGTACAATGTCTCTTGCCCTAAAGGTTTGCACATTCCAGAAAATATGCACAGATATTCAAAATTAAGAGATTCTATTGCTCATCACATAAAGGAATTGAAAATATAACCTATTCAGTCATCCCAGAGTTAAATGCTCCTCTATGCCCTAACCAAGTGAAATTCACTATCTTAAATCAAGGACTTGAAGGTTTTTCACATACTATCTCTTACCAAAGCAAAAATACCACAGCAATCAGACTAACTATAGCTAATTGCCCTAATGCTGGCATTTTGCCATCGCCTGCCATCTAATCTTAAAACTGTTACTTCACTAAATTAATATTCAAAATTGCATGAATAGTTTGTCCAACACTATCAACAATCCCACAAACCAATTCCTATCATATAATGCAAATAGGCGTAGCATTCAAATCTAATCACTACCATCGATTTCTAACTCGTCGAAACAAGAACCAAATACATGTGGCGAGCACGAACTTACCAGGTTGAAAATCAAGAATGCAGGCAACCAACCATTTCTGATCCTTGCACCGCCTCGAAACTCCCGTACAGTTCCTACCAACTTCCGCCCCTGAATTGGCTTTCTCCTTATCATCCTTCTTCTTAGTTTCAGCATTAGTGTCCTTCTCAGCGTCCGTTTGGTTTCGCGGAGATGGAGTGTCAGTTACAGTGACTGTACTGTTCGATTCCTTCGAATCAGCAGTAGACGACTTGTCGTTAGAAACCTTGGTAGAATCCTCTGTCGTATTTGCTGTCGTATTGTCAACAACCTGTAGAGGAACCGGACTCGGCGATGGCGATACCTTCGAAACGCAAACAAACAATAAAAAATTATTATTAAATCCTTCTGTTTGTTCTTATTTAATGATTAAAAAAAGGAAGAAAGAGAGATTTACTTGGACAGGTTTGGAATCGTTGGTGGCGGACACTAAGATTCGGAGACTGAGTTTGGAGAGGAAAGAAGCGGAAGAAACATCGGCGAAGGCAATAACAACAAAAAACCACAACAAAAGCAGTTGTGCGACAAACCCATGTCTCTCCATCACAAAACAGAAAAACAACTTCGTCAATCTTGAATCATCGTTAGATCTCCAGAGGGAATTGGACGGCCTAGATCTCGACTCTCAAGTCGCATGCAGTGGAAAGAAGAGAGGTTAGGTGAGGAAGAGAGAGTGATTATTGTTACTGTAACGGTTTAAGATTGGATCAGAACAGAGATTAGAGATGGTTGTAAGGATTTGGACATTAACGAGTTGTTGTTGTTGTTGGTTTGTGTTTGGAGAAACGTTTGGGTGGCGCTGTGGGTTGCGTTGTTGTGCAGAACAGAGAGACGGACGGGACGAGGAAACGGGATGCGATCAGAGAGAGTGTCGATGGCATGGGCCGTTTGTTTTCTGAATGAATAATGGGCTTTTAGACGAAACGTCGTTGATAAGAGCCTAGTTCTGTGGATCAAATACGAAATTATAATTTGGAGCTTCAAAACTTACAGATCCAGACTCGATTTATTCTTAATATGATTAACAAAACATACTCGATTTGGGGGGTTCCGCTTTAAAAACTAGAACATTACAAGAATGGCCGTTCAAAGCTCGCGTTGACTATGCGACAAACACTGCGCAGGCGACCCAGACACTGTGTGCGAGCGTGTCATTCACGCTCTCACCACTGGGAAGTCTTTATGTATTGAATACCAGTTGTTGAATTATGTATATCTGATTGCACACTAATTGAATATAAATTGGAATTCGATTTAATACCATTTATTTAAATATTATTTACATACCAAAAATAATGTCTCATATATAAAAATTCTAATTTTCAAGGAATACACATTGAAAACCATTTAAATATTAATTGAAAACAGGTTGAATATTAAACTGAATAGTATTTCAAATACAATTGAATATCATTTCAACCTATATGCTATAATAAAAATACATGGATTTGGTTAAATACCAATTGAATTTTGTTGGAATGTTGTTTGCATAATGAAATAGCATCCATGGATTTCATTAGAAACCAAAAGAGTAACATTTCATGGATTTGATTGGATACTAAAATCATAAATATCAAAACCAAAACCGATCCAACTAAAATCTGTAGATCTATTTGAAACCAAAACCAAACCTTGTGAATAAAACTCCTCAAAGTCCCTTCTCTCTCTCCTCTCTCTCAACAAGAAAAACTGATTACAGCTAAAATCCTCAAAAAATAATATTAGAGCTTTCCGGATCTCTAAAGATAATTCTGTTATTAACGCCAAAAATGTTTGATTGAACTAATCTTTTTTTTTTTTTGCAATTTTTGGCTACAAAACAGTGGTCGCAACAAGATCCAAACCCTAACAATGCCGACCAATCAACTTTTGTCTACAAAACGAAACTAAAACAATAATCAAATAGTAACTTCTACAGAGAGAGCGAGAGAGAGAGAGAAAGAGAGAGAGAGATCAAATTGCAACTTGTCCATGGTCACAATCTCGATTTCAATGGCGAGGACGAGACAATAGAGTATCAATAGAGGAAGACAAAGCCGAAGATGATGAGAGAGTGAGATGGGGACGGAGTAGAAGTGGAGGATTTGTCTTTGAGATTTTGTTACTACGGCCATAGAGAGAGAGAGAGAGAGCAAGGAAAACACCTAACATTAGCCAATCAATATTTACGAAAGATGGAAACCTGCGATAATCGATTCCTAAAGTTAAGAAACCAAACAGAGTGGACGAGGAGCAAATTTAGGTAATTATTGATACTACCTGCTGTAATTTCCCCTAGTTCTATTGTCTAAACGTGGCCCATACTAGTTCTTCCATTTTGGGCCTTCATGGCATGGATTGTGAAAAGTTCCTTTCTGCCCAGTCGAATGTACCATAGTCTTTTCAGAAAATCCTTTTGTATCAAATTAAAATTCCAGTCTAAAAAATGCCCCCACTAGTTTCTCAATACACAAAATATCACAAAAGCTGAAATTCATATTAAAAACACCATTTTTAAAAAAAATGTGAGAATTTGAGGTATTCTTGTGAGAAAGAGAAATTGAGTTTTAAAAGAAATAAAAAAAACTAATTTTTTCATATGGTGTACGAAGGTATACAATACGCTCAAGGTATTTCTTAAAAAAATTATTTAATGAATTTCAATTGGTGTACAAGAGTATACACGCATGTATATTGATGTATAATACACTCTTAAAGGAAAATTGATTTGATGAATTTTAATTGTTGTGCACAAGTGAGCACATGTGTATAGTAGTGTACACAAATGTATTAGACATTTAGTTTTTATTTATTATCAAGTTGATTTGTTGGTGTATACTATGTACATAAGAGTACATGAGTACACACAAGTGTACAAAACCATACACAAATGTTTACACCAACACATAAAAATTTCTTTGGAATTTAGGACAAATGTTTGTACAATTTGGCAACATTATAGGGACGAAAAAAGTATTTTAAACATAACAGGTAGCAGCTAGGGTTTGGAAACCCTAGCCGCCGCCTCCTTCATTCAGTTCGGCAGTGCCACCAATGCCAGGATCAAGTAAACCGTCGTCGTCACCAAGACTACATCATGACGACGATTGCCACACCCCGCAAACTCCGCCACCGAGCATGACTCCACATTTTAAGTTCCCATTGCTCATTCTTCCCCATCGACGAAGAGAGAGAAAAGAGATCTCGATGAACAATCTCAGATCACAACAGTCTTGACATTTCAGATTGCAACGTAGAAGAAAGAAAGATGTGACAACGTGAACAATGAGGAAGGCGACGAGAGAGAGAGAGAGAGAGAGAAAGGAATGATAGAGGGGAAGAAAAGGAGGGAGAGAAGAGAGAAAGAGGTAGACTAGAGGGAGAAAAGGGAGTAGAGAGACAAAGAGGCAGATGAGAGAGAGAGGAGACAGATTTTCCACAAGATTTTCAGTTTTATTCGAAAGGGAAATGAAGCTTTTTGACTAGGCTTGTGGACACGTGTGTTGCACGTCATTATTGTTTTTATAAATATTTTGAATAATTTTGTGGATTATATGACTAAATTATTATTTATTAAATAAACATAAATATGTTGGAATTCATGACCACTTAATGACATTTATAAGCATACAACACAGCGGAAATAACAAAAAAATTAGTCTAGAATTCCACCAAGGATCCATGCACATCAACATATATAATTAGGGTTAGAAGATCTACCTTAGATCCAAAGCTCTTATGTTCGATCGGATGGAATGTTGGTGTAACTTTTAGTAAAACTCGAACTACCCTTTACTCATGTTGCCTTTGCGCGAACGTGTCTAGATGTATCTACACAAACAAACTTACCTTGGATTGATGGAGTGTACTAGCACTCTTTTAGAATCTCTATTCTAAAACTCATAAAATAATTTTCTCTTTTTTAAGTGATACTCACAAATTCGGCTTTGCCTCGAATCAATGAGTGACAATGTGTGCATCCTATCTATAGGCATAAAAGGAGACCTAAATAGGTATCATAAAGGAGCCAAAATAGCTCTCCCTTGCCCTCCAAGAATTCGGCCAACATCCTATTCAAGCAATGGTGTGCCGAATTCCTATATAGTCTTACTAGGTTTGCCTATTCTTGTCCCACAAGAATAATCACTTTTTAATTAATTTTTCCACATACAAATTAAGGTTTTATTTCCTCAATAAAAACTCTCAATCAGTCATAGACTCCTAATTACTAAGTATGTGTGATGAATTCATCATTGTCAAACAAGGAAAGTGACTCCTAAAAAATAGAAAAGTGGAGCCGAAATTCATCCTCCCCTTTAAGGTTTAGATGCCGAATTTTCTCCCTCCTATTTAGATTAGCTTGTGCCGAAATTCGTATGGGTTTCATTAATATTATTGGGTTTTTAATTATATGATATATTATCATAAAATAAATAACTCACATTGACTGAATTATGTCATACATAATTAGATATCCATAACCATGATAATTAGTTATTTATATTAAAAGCCATTACATTAATGGACTATGTATTAACTCTTATTTAAGACATAAATCATAAAACTCTAAATTATTATTAATTAATTAAATTAATCATCTTAATAATTCAATCACAAAAGAGAGAACCTTTGTAACCAATCCAATTC
>CAODLS010534059.1:0-13285 GCA_948243855.1 Flueggea neowawraea
ATAGCTTTCTTGAACTCATATTTGCACATAGCTCTAGTGGCAGCCCAAAATGCATCCTTGATTGCCAATCCTCTAAATTCCTTTTTCATGTTTACATATAGGTGCCTATTGCAAAACCTGTGGTTGGCAGAAGGGAAAACCTTGTGAACAACATCAATTATGCCTTGCATATATAATAGTAATAATTAGTGAATAATCACATACATACATCCCAAATCATAACAACATTTAGAAAAGCATCATTAGACACAAAACCTTTCTCATGATAGTGTAGGGGACTCCGTCATTGTTGTCACCTATGCATAAATTCAAGCAGTCCAAAAACCATGTCCAACTCTCACTACTTTCACCTTCTGCAATACACCGAGACACTGAAAAAACACCCTCATTCCCATCCAGAGCATTAGTTGCTAATAAGACACCCTTAAATGGCCCTTTCAAAAATGCTCCATCTATTCCAAAGAATGGCCTGTAACCCTTCAAGAATCCCTTAACCAATCCCTTTAATGCTACAAACATTCGCTATAATACAGGAGGTGGACTAAAATCTGTCCTCTGAAGAAAATTAAACTTCACCACACTTCCTAGATTTGTCTCTTGGAGGACTCGAGAATAGGGTATTAGCTTTGCATAAGCCTCCTTGTTAGTTCCTTCAATTGCAAGTCTAGCATGGAGCTTAGCTTTATACAACTTCCACTGCTTACACTCTAGACCGTAATTCTTTGTCAAATGAGTTCTCATTGCATCGTATGGTATGTCAGGTTGAGCTCTCAATTCATCCTTCATCTGCTTGTATATTCATAACGGAGTAGCTTCTGAATTGTGGTGATTAACTCTCTCACATATGTGAGGGGTTTTTTGTTGTCTTGACCTTAAAAGTCATATCATCTTGCAACCTACTAGCATGAAATCTCCACTCACAGCCACCAACTACACACATAACCGTCAGTCTCACTTTATCATTCTTGGCCCTCACAATGTCATATCCTCTATTCACAATATAATCTTGCAACACTTCTTGATATGCTTAAAATCTTTAAAAATCAAGCCACGTCTCCATTCAAAAGTCTCATCCACTGGACCCCTAAACAATTTCTCACAACCTTTCAATGGATCTATGTTATCTATTTTTTTTTCAAAGTCATATTCATTCACCTCCTCATCTTCGTCTTCCGTTTGACATTCACTCCAATCACCTTCAGATTCACTACCATCAGAGCTACTTATTTCACTACCTTCAGTGCTATCTTTTTCACTATCATCCATATCACCAGCACTGCCATCACTTTCACCAATATATTCATCATCAGAATCTTCACATTCCTCATCAGATAGGACCACATCATCATCCACTTTGTTGTTCCTGAGACGATAATGTCTTTTTTTCTTTTCCTTCACATGAGCTTTTGTCCTAACTCTTCTTACTTTTGTTTTGGTTTTCTCACACTGTTGCGAATCCTTTTCAAGCTCAAATACATTCTCATTCTCGGCCTCCCCAGGTGTGCCATGATTTTCAGTGGTTTGTTCCTTGTTTGGTTCAACATGAGTGAAGTCAGTTTGAGGTTCAGCCTCTACTCTACGCTCTTTTTCAGTCTCAACTACATTATCATTCTCAGACTCACCAGGTGTGCCATGATTTTCATTCTCAAGTTCATTCTGATTTTTAGCCTCAACCTCATCAACACTCTCAACATCAGACTCCTTTTTATGCTCATGAACAGCAATAGGACAACCAACCTTATAAATTGTGAGAGGTATTTTTCTCTCATTTCTATGGCTCTTAAACATTCTCATCACATCCCTATCATTTTCAATAGAAAACCCTTTACCAACTACAAAAGTAAAAACAAAACCTGCTTCAATAAGGAACGACTCCATTGCATGGTCGAAGAGATCCAAGTATGAGTAGCAGTCTAGATCAACGTTCTCTACGGTGACATACTCAAAGTCGTACATAAAACTTATGTCGTGTTCTGTCACTCCCATTCTATAACAACACAAAAAGAAATTAGGGCCCATGGGGAATCAATTGTAACGCTGAAAATTCATGTAATTTACTTACTTTGATAGTCGTAGATATCGATTCTTGCAATCTAACCTTTAGATTGTCAAATGCATTCTCAATTTCTTCGTCGAGTTCTAAGATGGAAAAAAAAAAAAGAGAAAAAAGAGTAGGGAAATTAGGTGCTTGAGAGATGGAGATGGATTTCACTATTGGAGAGAGGGAGAAGAAAGGTTAGGCACTTTTCAGAATGCATTAATTAAGAGAGAGAGAGGAGTCAGGTGTTTTAGAGGGAAACATATGTTCGAACTGGCATGGGCAACACGGTCTTTTCATATTTTCTGTAACAGTGGACGAACGGATGAACGTTTCATGGAACATCGGGAATGGTAAAGGAGTTTTTTCAAAACTCAGGAACCAGAGAGCATATTATGATATAACATAGGGACGGCAAAGCTTTTTACCCTTAAAATTATTAAATTAATTAGTGCCTCTATAGAGTAATTATGTCAATAGAAGAAAATTAAACACATACAATAGTTAAAATTATTATATTAAGTAATTCTCTTTGAGTAATTATTTTAGTTGCTTCTATATTTGACTAATAATAACGACCAGAAGAATTCTTGTGTTTCTGAAGATTTTTATCTAATTTCATCAATACCCTCTCATTTAATGTGCTTCATTTTCTTGACCAAATATACATTGATCATCAATCTGAAATTGACCGTAGCCTATGAGGTGCGGTCAATTTTACATATATGTTTATAATTTTCAACAAAGCATGTTGATATTTATTTTTATTAACTTTAATTACGTGACTCAAAAGAATCGGTAATTCGCTATTCATTGAAAACTGTTGAATATATTTTAAGTATATTGTATTTCCTTTAGTGAATTTTGTTTGTCAAAAAATATGAATTTGTGTCTCATCGAAAACACTTATTGGAAGACGAGAATTGTCAAATAGTACTATTCCATCTCTTGCAAATGCAAGAAAATTAAACACAGGAAAGTAAACCACCAATTTGACTAACATCTTTCTAGTACATCTTCATGTGAATAGTCACACTCACGCCATGGTCGTTTTAATTAGATGATAAGAACATCGGTCGTATTGTTCGCGAAAATTTTAAGTTTCAACAATTCGGATAATGAATAAAATTCTGGCACAAAATTGTTGACTTCAGTAAGGATCAGTTTTCAATTCGTATACAAACACAAAAATTTGGCCCCCTCCATTATAGTTAGACACAAATTTTAATTTCTACTAAGTTAGTAGATGCGTCCAAGCTTTTCTTCAATGGCTCGATATATATTTGACTTGTTAAGAAATTATTTGTGTAAATAGATTAAAGTTATCAAAAAAATAAAAGAATAAAATTAAGTTTAAATTTAATTTTAGTGCTCGATTTATTTAAAAAACTTAAATTTGAAGAATATAATTTTTTTCACTAAAGCTTGATAATAGCATTTCACCCGTCAAAAATTGTACATGAATCCCAATCGCAACTAGGTTGTAAAACCCTGAAACCAGACCAAGCTTTTTTAAAAAACATTTATTAATATTCTAAACCATTATGTGTTGGGTCTAAACACACAATTGCACCTACACAAGAAAATAAATAAAAGAGAAAAAGAGAAGAGAATACAATAAATTTTAACGTGGTCCGATCACTGAACATACTTAAGTCCACAACTTCACTAAAATAAATATTACAAGTTTTGAATGGATAAAATTGTTAAAATCATCTCACTTTCACAAACCTAAAACCCAAGTTCCAACCTCTATATTAACTTAGCCTAGAATTTGTGGTATAAAATAACTAAGGCTCAAGACTAATTTATAGGGGAAAAACTCATTGTCTTACATCTAAGTGATATAAAAAAAAGTATTTTCTCTAACCGATGTGGAATTTGGAAAGTTATTCCAAAAAAAAATTCTCTACGCAAATCTCCACATATCTCAAGAGTTTTTTAAAATCTAACTCTCTTTTATGTCTTTGTCTTCTTTATTCTGATGCTTATACCATTAAGGGGAAAACCCATCCAAGTGGTAAATATTCTTCTCTTTTTTTCTTCCTTACAATTCCAAGCTATCACATTTGGACACCTTGTAAAACTCTCTACCACTAACATATTTATACCTACAAGATGTCATTTCTCCCAAAGAAATTATGTTGGCTCTAACAGTAGGTACAAACTTCATATCAACAAGTTTTTTGACAACACCATTATGCGGTTTTAAGCAAACTCTTCCAATGTTTTCAACATTCAGTTTTGAATTGTTGCCTATATGGATGCAACCAAAATCTCCATTTGTTTGTAAAGTGTCAAAACAAACTCGATTCTATAAATATGAATGTCAGCAGCAGAATCCAATACCCAACTAAAATGGTCTTCAACAAGATCATTAAAAACAATCAAGATCACATCATCATAACTTTCAACCACATCTACTAAGGAATCACCAATTTTCTGCTTACCTTTCATCATACCATGTAGACTCTTCAAGTTCTGATGTGGGTAGCAAGATTGCATGTGATCAATTTCTTCACAATAAAAGTACTCAACAGTACTTATGTCCCTCGACCAAGATTTTGATCTTCCACCACTGTCACCCCTCTTGCTATTCCTCCCTCTTTTGTCATCCCCTGTAGCTATGAGTAATTGAGGATCACCACCATCTTCTCTCATCATCGTATCATTCTTCTTCAAGACCATCATCACATCATTTCACTACAAAGTATTTTTTCCCCACTAACATTGTTTGTACCAATGGCTTAAAAGATTTAGGTAATGATGTTAACATGAGCAATTATTGCTCTTCCTCCTCAATTTTCTCCCCCAAAATTCAATAGCTGACAAACTAACTGATTGAAATTATTGATGTGGTCATGAATTTACCTCTCTCGTTCATTTTCAGTGTGTAGAAATCCATCTTCATACATAACCGGTTAGACAACAAATTTGATGCATAAGTGCTCTTCAACTTTTCCCACAAGACTTGAGGAGACATCTCCTTTAGCACAATAATTTTAATTTGGGGAGCAAGTGCTAAAGTGATAATGTTGATAACCTTTCTCTGAATTGTAATCCATCTTTCATGCCGCTACCTCTAACGCGATGTTAACACCCTATTGTACTAAATAATCTTGAATCATGCTTTGTCATAGCTTGAAATTACTCTTTCTATTAAACAATGGAACCTCATACTTCAATGTCATAGTCGACATATTCTCCACATCTTGCTTCTACTCTTCTTTTATTCTCCTCCTTAGAATTGATCCTTCAGCTCTGATACCACTTGTTGGACTCAAACACACAATTACATCCACATAAGAAAATAAATATAAATAATAAAAAAAAAAAAGAGAAGAGAACACAAAAAAATTTAACATACTTTGGTCCCTCAATAGACCTACGTCCACAACTCCACTAAAATAAATATTACAATTTTGGAGGAACAAAATTTTTAAAACCCTATCACTCTCACAAACCCAAAACCCAAGTTGCACTCTCTTTAGTTAACTTATTCTAAGACTTGTGGTATAAAATAACTAAGGTTCAATGCCTATTTATAAGAAAACGATCATGTGCGCCCATCTTACACCTAGGCGATGTAGGAGAAATATTTTCTTCAAACCCATTCCTAACAAACGTGAAATTTGGGAAATTATTCCAATATTATGTTATTCTGTCACCAGTTTAGTTTTCTTTTTTTTTTTTGAAACGTCACCATTTAGTTATTATCATGCAAAATTTTCTCTTATTTGTTGACGTAACAATACGGCGTTATCGTTGTTTATATATGGCTCCCAATTATCACCATCTACACTTGTGAAATCAACATTCAATGGAGAAACTTAACGGAATCTCAATTGGTATTAAAATGACAACTATTGTAGCATCGCAACGTCTAATAAGCATCTTTCCATAACTTATGTTTACATTCAAAATAACGTTTCGTTGAGGAAAGTATTACAATATTGAATATATAAAAAAAATAATTTTTTATTAGTATATAACAAATAATTATACAAAAATATTGAATCACTAAATGAAGACATCCAACAACGAATAAACAAATATAATTAACAAATGATTAAATGATATATCGAGACAACAGATGAATTATTGAATGTTCTAAGAAACGAGTTGTTGTTATTCGCTACGAACTATGATCACAGACACAATGGGAACGTGGAATGTACCTGTAACCCAAGAATCACTAAAACGATCTCTAGCAAGATAATTTAATATGTGCAAGGAAGAAAAATATCTCCCTCTTCTTCACCAAGGTCGACGGAATACACGAAAGAGAGAGAAAGAGAGATTTTTTGTGTTATTTTGTAAACACTTAGTGATTAGGGTATATAACTAGGAGTTGGACTCTCTAACCATTTAGGAACCCATATCTAAATTTAAGTAGGAATGAGTTAACTAAAATTCATTTAGTGGTTAGTACAATTGAATATCCAAACTAATTCATGTTCAGACTCCATCCATACTCTGGCATAGGTGGATCTGTTTTCTAACACTAAAAATGAACGCATTGACTTATATTTTTTAACTTATCTCAAGTACGGGTCTTCCTAAAAAAACTGACGTTAAGTGTTGGGCACTAGGGGAAAGAAAAATGAGGCTAATCTCTTCATTTTCTGGGAATCTTATTGAGATACAAAAGTAACAGAACGCAGACGCAAATTGAAAACAATCTTGCAGACCAACAATATTAAGCTTGGTCAGTCTACGCACTAGTAAGATGTTCTTTTTGTCTTTCTTAAATTCAAATATTCAATATTCATGAACTCAAGATTAATCGAGACAAATCCGTGCGCTTGACTATAATTTGAAGCTCAAATTGTTCTCTGAATTGGAAAATAAAATAACATAAAATATTCTTTCCATGCCATTTTTATAAGCACTCTTTCATGTTTCAAATTAAAGATATGATTATTGTCTCTTTTACTAATTAAATTACAACAATAAAACATTATCCTTGTAATGAATGTTTAGTCAAAGAATTGAAATAAATATTTTGAAACATTTCACTATTACAAGTCAAATGATATATTTTAAAAATTTATAAAATTAAATATATTTAATTAATAATAAAAATATTTTTAATTTCCGTGTAAAAGCAAAAGTGCCGATAGGGCAGAGGGAGTATATAAAATAGCCAAGAATAACTGATAAGTTCTTTATTGTATCATGACATACATATAGTTTCTTTCATTACAAAAGTTTATTGGGAAAAAATTTAGTTTTTCCACAACAACAATTTAGTTTATTATTCGGAAAATAGTTGCATAATCTCTAAATCTTCAGGCGCATATGGCCTCAAGTGCTCTCTCTATGGTCAAGTTCAAACCCTGCGCATACACAAAAAGGACATGGACATTACTTGGTTGCCTATAATGTTGATCAACTGTAATTAACGGAAAAAATTAAACAATATGCATTAGTAATTAGTAGTGTTACTGGTTGTATTCAATGTTAATTTTTCCGGCCGCCGTATCGGCGATCTGTGAGAAGGCTTCTTGGGAGAGATCAATGGTAGATTGGCAACCAGGAGAAGGGCACCGATCAACAATCTTGATGGTGACACTACCGCCCTTGCAGGCGTTGGCGGGGCCGGTGCAACGAACACTATACATTCTTCCACATGCAGCTCCATTGCTATACAGTACATCACTCGCTGCTCCTATCATTGTTCCTTGATCTTGATATCCATAGCATGCAGATGCTGTCTCAAATAAAATTTATGAAGCGTTAAGAGTTTCTGTTGGTTGATATGCGAATGTGATTGCATTAAACAGAAAATAATTGACCTCAGTTAACTCGTTTCTTTTTTGATAAGTTGTTAACTCATTGTTAGTTGTCAAACTATTGTCTATTTGCTCTTAGTACTGAAGACGTACCAATGAGCTTGCTTTGAAGTAAATCTTCTTTATCATTAATTTTCTTAAAGGTCTGATGATTATATTAAGTTTATTCTTTCGCCTGTTAATTATCAAAATCTTAACCCTTCGTACTCAAAACATATCCAGTAATACTGAACTGTAAATCTACTATCGTATTTTCCAATTCACCATTAGATTCAGATGCTTTGTGCTCACTTTCTTACATTTATCAAATAGAAAAAAATCAATATTATATTGTTTTTATTACCAACATAATATTTTTTAAAAAAAAAAAGATAAAGGAATGACTAAAGTTCAAAATAATTTTATTTTTCCTTTAACTCCTCTAAAAATTAAATCTGGAATATCCAACAATAAACATTAATTGATTGTCATTAGACTCAGCCCCTGAGATACCAACATAATAATATTTGATTGCACAGAAATGAAGAAAATTATTCATTTTAACGAGGGTCAATTATAAACAAAAAGATTAATTTTATATATATAAATAATGATTATGCAAGCATAAGTTTGTGAATAAATAAATACTCACGAACATAAGTCGTATAGTAAGTGGCAGTCCCAGAAATGGCAGAAGCCACTGAAGCAAGGCTTATGAGAAGCCCCATGCAAAGCAAAGCACGCATCGCCATTGCCATCACTGTCAGTATAATTTGTTTGGTAATCTACAATTTTCTTCTCTACTTTATGTTAATTAAATCTCACTCACGACTTCAATTGGAGAAACTTTATGCTCTTTATATAGGCATAGGATAGCTCGCAAGGTGTAACCCTAGACTTTTCTTCAATTGTTATCGGTCTTAACACGTTTCAATTTATGACTTCCAATTTTCAAGAAACAAAAGATAAGATTGATCATGTACTGTTACTTGTGTTGAGCAAATGTTATACGTTTTCCGTATCATTCCAAATATTTTTAATTGTTAAATATATTAGTAAGTTCATTCTCTACATCGTATTTTCTAGGTTTTTGACTATATATATTCACATTTTTATAAATAAAAAATAATGAAGAAATCAATTCACTTAAAAGTTTATTATAAACTACCCTAATGCCATATTAAGAATCAATTCACTTAATTTTAAATTGATAGGTGATATCTAAAATTTGGTTTTAGATTCGAGTGAAATCAATAAGAACTATATAATAATGAAATAAACTGGAATTACTGGACTAAGCATATACATCTACGTCAGGCCTAGTTTTTTATTTTTTTTTTCTTTTTCTTTTGTTAAGAATTTATATATTAGCCCCAGAAATGCTCAACTAGTCGTATTCTTCTTCCTTTTTTTTATATAATTTTCTTTATCGAATACGATTGTGAAGTCCTAAATCATTAAAACATTGTTAATTCTTTTTAGTGATGATCTTTCATTTTCAACTTATTCTATTTATTTACTTGGCTGATTTCGGTCATTGATAGATAAACCTTAATTTGTACAATTCTTCACAAAATTCACATGGCTGCTTGACTTGGAAAAACTGCTTGCCAAATTATTCTTCGCTTTGTAACTAGAAGATTGTTTTGTATAAAAACCATTTTGAATAGAATATTGATGAATTAGAATATAATTAGTTTTTTTACTTTTTTGACAAATAAAACTCGCTTAGGACTTATATTTTGGTTAATCAATACTTGATTACTAAAATATTATTCATTAGTCTAGTTGCGAACTATGTAAGCCATCAAAATATCTCAATAATTAATTAGAATTTTCATCACTTAATCAGGAACATTAATTTATTCAGTTACCTTTAGAATCACATTATATGAAAATTATTATATATTCCAAACCGGTTGATCTTTCTAAGTAGGAAACAACGGATTTTGATTACAATCGATTTTTCAATTTTATTTATTATTTAAATAATACATTTATAAAGAATTAATACTTCATTTTGACCAGATTTTTTGTAATATACATATTTTTGTAACAAATCAACTAAATTAAAGATTGAATTTCCGATCTCTCAGCACTAAAAGTGGCGGACTCTAGTGTCAATAGCCTATAAGCCTATTGATTTGTAATAATTTATAAAAATCATACGAAATAAGATAAAGATTTTTCTTCCTTAGACAAATGGAATTAATTTTTCCACTAAGAAAAAATGGAATTATTAATTTTTCAATGTGCCAATGACAATGACTACTAACGGAGTGGAGGATACGTGACATAGTGTAGCATGTTATAATTAATCGTCGCCACATAATTTGTTGAATTTTTGACTAGCAAATAATCATCAGCCATCTTTTCTTCAGATATAAGGCACACAAGCAACTATTTTTTATTTCTTTTTTTGGTAGATCTCAAATTTATTTTGTTGAGTACTAATCAATACTAAACGGTGCAAAATTTTGGCTAATCTCCTTAACATATTTTTGTGAAATAGAAATAGTGAGGATTTAAAAAAAAAATAAGAATCAACTCAGGACTCGAAAAAGTACATTTGTATACACTTGAGTTTCTAATCACTAGAGATATGATGAAGCTAATTAGTAATTTAGTTGTCGACCTTCATGTGGCGGAAGGAGGTGGGGAATCGAGTCCATTGCCGATCCACTTCCGTTCTTGGAATTCGGACTTGGTACGCAACTCGGTTCTAACGCCGATTCCACTTCTTTCGATTCCTCGCCCGCCACTGGTGCCGTCCATCTAAAAGTATTCATATTGCTTGTTACCAAGCAAAATATTTAGCTTCACAAACTGGAATAATTAGCGTTGATTTATAACAAAGTGGACCGCTTCAATGTTTAAACTGCAACAATTCGAAATGCTCATTCCAAGTTTTTTTTCCTGTGTGTGCCTAATAAAGGTAAAAAAAGAAACAAATACAAAGCCACCTTCTAAAAACAAAGGGGAAGGCCACTCATAATCTTGCAAAACTCTAATCTGTTGGAGAGGAGGGAACTGGAAGTGAGCCAACCGGTCAACAGCAAACAATAGCATTATGAACACTAACTTTCATGATCAACTTCCAAATACCTACATTATGCAACAAGATTTGCAAAATCAGCATCAGGAAACGGGGGGAAAATTATTCCACTGTAATTGTTCATATAACTCACCCCGGCCAACACATCTTTAGATAATTTAGGTTTGCTTTGTTCTGCTTTATCTGCAACTGGTTTTGTGTGCAGAAATTGCCGCATGACTTTCGGGATCGGCTTACTAACAGAAAGTTCAGCCCCAGATCCCTGTTGAACCTTTTGCTTCTGTCAAGGGGGAAAAGGGTTGCAACGGGTTAAGGTAGCAATTAAGTAACACTTCATAACAACAAAAATAGTTTTATGAAATCCGTAGAAAATATCACCGGAACTCTATAAAGCAAGGAAAATTGCAACTTAAATCTGTTTGCTTTGCCCAAATCTTTAAACCTTGAAGCTAAACGGGAAAAATTCATACAACAAATGAATTCCTCAAAACAAAAAATCAACAAGCTAAACAACACCAAAACGTGTGTCTGTGTGGGAATGTCTCTGCACGTGCACTTTTGCCCAAAAAAACAAAAGAAACACTTCACAAGAAGGCGCACAAAAACATGATATCTCATACTCAATTACTACATTAGCATGTCAACAAAGGACAATAAATATTAAAACATCTAAAGAGACGTTGTACAGATGATCAACAAGAAGAGCCATCCAAATTTAAAATTTTTTGTAAAAAAAGGATTTTACCTTCTTTAAGCGTTCTTCTATAGAACTCAATGCACGAGATTGATCAACCCTAGCCAGGTAAAAATCTTTCTCCCTCTTTGCAGCAGAAAATTCCAAAGCTAATTTCTGCTTATGTGTAGCAACTTTTTGTGCTACATTGCAAACACTCAAGCCTTAGAACACAATAAACAGTTAGGCATGATAATATATAGCATAGCAAAACAAATTACATACCAATTTCTTCCGTAAGATCATCCCATTTGAATTTACTCAAGTACTTTATATTCCAAAGATCAAAATAGAACTGAGATCTCTTTCTTCCCCCTAATATTCATGTTTAAGGGAGAAGTAAAAAGCAACACCAATTATAACTAACTCATAATCAAAATAATATAAAGCATAAATACATTAAAAAATATCAGAAATATATTTGATAAAAGTTTTACATCATTATTAATGAGAGAAACGAAATGGACATTATGGGAGCATAAAATATACAAATTAGAAAGAATATGATCAAAGACTTTCATAAGATAATGCTGAAAGATACTGAAAAAAAGAGACTGTAGAAACGACTTACCTATTTGTTCACCATTTAACAAATTAGCAACCCTTTTAGCAACATTTTTATTTGTAAATTCAATCCAGCTGCAGAAAATACAGATGAGACGATATTTCAGTCACCCATTAGAATCAAAATAATATTCGCCTTTCAACTGCAAAAAGAAAAAAAGAAAAATGCATAGATGAATTTCTGGTTAGCTAAAGGTATAAATTCTTTATATAAATCCACATTCATAGTATATTCAAAACAGGAGCACAAATTCAGTGATTTTTGATGAAAAATCTTCAACAAGTTCTTTTAACAGAAATCTATTTCTTCAAATTGAACATACCCTTCTGAGAATTCTTGCTTTTGAAGTCTACGAGGTTTTTTATGATTCACTTGGGCAGTGGGATCTGTAGGGTAGATTTTACAACTTCAGTAACAGACCGATAAATGCTATAGAGCTAAAAGGAAAATTCAAAACTAAAAGTACAGAAGGTCAAGATTAGAATCGAAGCAAGGAAGAAACAAGAAGAAAAAGATGTACTAATTAATCACCCTCACAAGCAAGATAGATCCTCTGTATTTCTCCATATTGGGAAAGAATTTGACGAAGCTTCACGTGATCCATGTGCGGAGGGATTCGACTCAAGTAGCAAATACCATGCTTATCTCTTTTAGCAGCTTCTTCTAATAACTTGTGCTTCTTTTCCTTCTTATGTTTTACTGTGTTAGCTCCTCCATTAATGGAGGCAAGATTCAGATCTTCCAAACCAACTTTTTCATGGTCCAATTGGTCTTCACCATCTAGTATCTGCTTCACAGATCGTTCCTCCTCTTCTCTTTCCTCTTGTTCAGCTCTAGGGATAGTCTCCTCCGTAGAGAACTCTCCCAACTCTCTTTCCGTTTCTTGATCAATCTTATGGAACCTGTCTAACAATTTCTTTTTGTTTTTTATTTTCTTTTTCTTTTTCTTTTCATCCGTTGTTACCATCAAATTGTGTTCCTCACTTGGAGTAATTTCTTCCTGCTTTCTCTTCTTCTTTTGTTTCCCAGCTCCCACATCAGCAGGTGTAATATGTCCATTGTCTCTATTAACCTCATCTTTCTCCAGGTCCATACTTTCCATGAAATGCTTTTTGTTTTT
>CAODLS010534135.1:0-22229 GCA_948243855.1 Flueggea neowawraea
TTTCCGTGTCTCTGTGCAATGCCGGAATCAATAACCAAATGTGAACTCCTTTTGGGACCATGAGGTCGCCGAATCTCAGGTCACCTAAAGCTTCTCTTGACGTTAAAACCCCAGGACCATAAAGACGCAGGCTTTCATATAAAACCATTGTCAACTGCAATATGCACATCCATGATCTTAATATTAAATCCCGCAAAAATTAGCAAGCATAGATAATGACTAGTGAACATATGCACCGTTTTGAGTTGTCGAAGTTTATCTAAGTCTAGGAAAGCGTCGTGGGATTTAGGATGGCGGCAAATGTCGAAAATTTCAGCCCTCACGCGTTGTTGCCACTCAGGATGTAGGGCAAGCAGCATCAAGGTCCAAGATGCTGTGATAGCAGAGGTCTCATTGCCTGCAAAGTAAATGTTTTTGCAGTTGTCCACTACCAAGCGCTTTGCATTATATTCGAGACCATCTCTATCATTAGTAGCATTTTCGAGTAATGTTTGTAATAGATCCTTGTCTTCATCTTTGCCAAAACTTCTGTTATTGTCTTGTTGACGACTCTTGACCACTTCCAATATTAGAGTTTCTCTTTCTTGCTGCAGCATCCATGTTCTTCTATTGTTCTTTGTGGGAAGAAATCTGTGACATTCCATTCAATCTCATATTGTGTACAACACAATATTGTTATTGAAAATAGTTAATATCAATATGAACGTTACCTAAAGAAGTTAAGGCCAAAAAGAATACTAGGCTTGGACATGGTCTCTTGAAGTGCCTCCAACTTGGCGAAAATCTGTTTGCCTCTAGAATTTGAGCTTCCGAAACAAGCTTTTGAGATAATATCTGCCGACAGAGTGCTCAAATCTTGATCGATGCTGAGTTCTGCAACTCCTCCTTCGCTTTCAACTAACCTCTCCCAATTTTTTATCATAGCTATTGTACATTCCTCCATCAGTCCCAACATTTTCTACAAAATAAGTACACACCTATGATTATGAATAAGGCAACTTATTTTGTGTAAACAATTTATATTTTACAAGGACTAATGCCATAAACATAGGTTATGGGTAGATTAGAGTACCTTGACCTTGTGTTGGACGAACTCAGGAGCAATGAGCTTCCTCTGATGGGCCCAGTAAGGACCATTAGCCCTCATGACGCCGTCACCGAGCATGGGCTCCATTGCCTTGGCCAGATAGGTAGGCCTCCCTATATCTAAGGACTTGTGGAGGTTCAGTTCCTTGATTAGTTGGGCATCACCCACGTAAAGGTGCTGAATGCTTCCTGTTGAGTACAAGAACACTGGGCCTGCCCCCAGTCTCAAAGCTCAGTCAATTCATTACATTTTTTATTTATTTTTCTTCCAATCACATTCAATATTGAGGTATTCAAAGACTGGCTGCTAGACTAAAAAATAATAAAACAATTTATTCTACAGCGTAAGCATCTTCTCGTCTTCCAAATTTTCTACTGTTATTGGCAGATTTGGATCTGACATATGATCATTTTATGAGGCCTCTTCCTCCACTCCATGGCCATCAACAAGAACAAAAGGCTTCTTGCTCCATTATTGGTTGTGTTATAGGAGCAAGGGTTGTTACCGACAATAGTTGAAAACTAAAGAATCCAGGCAATGTTAATTTCTGTATAGGCTTGTATGACCTAAGATTATGTAAGGACATGCATATATATGGATCCAAAAGTGATGTAAAAATCAGCCATAGTGGCTCAAAACTCAAAAGTAGTCCAAGAATTTTCTGATGAAAAACGAAAATTTTTGACTATATTTAGTATAGGGTCTCACTCTTATACCAAACTAATCAGAAGTTATTATTCAAATAATTAGCCCATTTTAAGAACACGTTTTAAGGCAAATAATAGTTCTTGATTGGTTTGTTTTAGGAGTGGATATAGCCAAGAATTTTCCGATGAAAATATGCAATATTAGAGAGAGAGCATAAATATACGCATACATATTGGCGTGCCCATTGGTGGAGGTAAGGGAAGAGGGAGAGAGTCCATTCGTGGAACACTACTGGAGGAGATGGAGGCTTCTTTGTCAGGGAGATGGATTGAATGTCTCGCATCTCGGAAATGTTGCCAAGCAAGAGGAAGGCTTCGGACCTCGAATTCCTTGCTTGGAAAGCGTTGACCGAATTCTTCTTGGCTTAAACCACATCACCTCAAGCACCCCTATCAACACCCCACATAGCACTGCTATTATCACACTCCATGCCACCTCTGCTAAACTACTATATTCCATCTCTCTACCTCAACTCTGCTTCTGATCTCTGTGCTTTACTTCTGTGGTGTTGTTATATGTGATGCCTATAAATACAGATATGCCGTTTGGTTTCTCTTCTAATTTGCGTTAACTTTCGACCTCAATTTGAATATGCAAGTAACGTATTAACGTTAAAAACTGAGATTAACATTGCGACGAAAATGATATATGATGTGCATCGCAGCATCAGATTCGGATGGGTTGTTCTATCTTTACTGTCATTTTGCTATTGTATTATATTAGTTTAATTGCCCAAGCATAGAAACCACGTGCCACTTCATTGTTAATTATTGCCTAAAAATTTCAGTAATTATATTTCCTAATTAAATTAAATTCCCTGTATTAAAGCCACGGTGTATCATACATTGAATATTAACAACAAGAAAGAGACATGGTAATGTAGCTCATTGGTATTGTAATGGTCTTTGATACTAAAAGATTAGGATTCGATTCTCTCCAAGAGCAAATAAAATGACTTATCAAGAAAACAAACTCATCAGTGGAAATTGGTGTATTTAATCTGCAGTATTTTGACATAACATATTGTATATTCAGTATTTTGTAATTTTGATTAAAAAACGTGCAAATTTTACTTTTTTTATACAATTTGTCAATCTACAATCTATTTTTATTATTTATCACTCATTTTATCAAAGGTAAATGCCGCGCAGCCTGTTTGAAAACATTTGAACTGCATGAAAAACAAAGATAATGCAATATTAAAAGCATTGTCTAATTAACTACTGTTTTGCAGAAATTAAGTGATGGACATAATTAATCTATGTCAATTTATATACAAATATATTATTATTATAATAAATTAACAAGCATACATAATGTTTGAACGTCAAAAAAAGTGTATCAGCTGTACATTGTTGACTGCAAAGTAAAATTGCAAACAAGCTTTTTTCGGTTGTCGAATTATAATAATATTTAATATGATGGCATAAGTGGACCAACACGTTTTGCAGTAATCCAGAGACTGGGGATCAATAGAAAGCACCTTTAATTTGGAGATTAATTTGGAGAAAATGAGCTTTTACAATGAGCGATAGCTGCTTGAATGGAGTTGTTGGGAGCGCACATTTTGTAACTGGTGTTACGATTTGGGGAAGACGTGGCACTGCAACTGCGGCTGCTCTTGAGTTTGTTGTCCTTGCGACCAAGGGTGACCCCCATCGCTACTAATACTCCTTTTATTGCCTCTAAATTTATCTCTGGCACTATTTTTGACCTCTCGCTACCATGGCCCTTTCCCACCGCCCATCTATCAAATGGCTTCATCAGCTTCTGGCATCTCAAGTTTGCCTTGACTTGGCTTTGGTAGGCCTTCTTATTCAATGATGCTAACAGTCTCCCGATGTTGAGGGATCGAAGCTTTACAAAGAATTTCATGATGCCTTCGCTGTTGATGGACGAAATATTTGCTGTCTTTCTCGTCCTGTATATGTATATATGATATTAAATCCAACAATTCAGAAGATATTATTGAATCATCAATAAATAAATTCTGCCTAATTCATTACTGAAATAGTACTAATTATTATTACAATGTTGATTGGGATTATGTGATGGGGCTCAGCTTACACATGAGCTTGTTAGAAACTAGTTACTAAAAGAAAAGACTATTCCAAGGTCAAATTAGCGGTAACAGGATGAGTAGTTATGAATGGTTTTTTACCTGGTACGAACTAGGTGAAAGCCATTGGAAGGAGCTGGTTGAGAGGGCTGCCTCAAAGCCAAAGAGGACATAAATGCATTAACAAGGCGGTGGAGTAGACTTGGCAACTCCATCCTCCTTTCATCGTTATTACCACTGCTTGCGCTGCTCCTCTGTGAGTTGGGGGTTGGATCCCAGTGAGTGTCAGCGGAAGAAGAGCTGAACCTCATGGTGGAAGAAGAGGGTGAAGTAGTGGAGGTTATGAGGGAATCGCAGTAGTCGGAGAGCGGTGGAAGGGGAATAGATTTGGAGGAGAATGAAATACGAAACTCCACATCATCCTTGAAATAAGACAAGTGTTGATCTGCACGGTGGTGGGTTGGGGTGGGTCCAAGAGATATTTCTATGTAAGACTCATCATCACTGTAACACAAATCATAGGTGTCGGAGAAAACAATGGCGGAGGAGTCGAAGTCGTAGGAGCTGCTGAACGAGAAACTCTCTTCCAGCTCAGGGTCGCCTCTGAATGTGATGCTTTGCTGCATCTTTGTTAGATTCAGATACTATGAGAGCAGAGATAGTTTCTAAGATATTTTTGCTACATATTTATAAATAATTAAGGATGTAGCCGCTAATGAATTGGAGATGGAAATGAGATATTTACGAGATTTGATATGCTTCTACGTACCTTGAATTGCTGGCTACCCATAAACTAGAATAAACAAGCTATAGTACAGATCATAAAGATCGGAGTTGTTAGTGGAGTGAGGATATTGGAAGCATGTGCCTGCATGCCTATGCTTCCATTTCATCCCCGCCAGCTCTATATTCCATTTCCATCTATCCCTGATGCACCTCAGAGTAAGACTCCCACCTTCATCTTTTTTCCCTTTTCTGTGCCTTCTTAATTCGTTAATCCTAATTCGGGTTGGATTATAAGAATAATCCATAATATGTATAGTTTTGTCTAGCCAGACGTACGTGGCACACAAACATGACTCCGGTTTCAAATCAACAACTTGGAATAGTTTTTCTACGCACCAAAGTCGTAGTTGGAGTGCTATTACCTTTATGACTTTTATTCATTACCTCATAATAAATCCCCCAACTTCCTTCGTTCAACATTTGGGTCCTATTATTATTTCAGGTTTGTTAGACAGATAATGACGCCCTAACCTATCTCTATAATATTTTGGTTAATTTTGAGCATTGCTAGTGGCTTAACTACTACTACTACTTGAAGAGTATGATCAAGCCAATGAAATTTCAAAGTAAACTCGGTTCCACGTACCTGTATTAATATATAGTTATATACAACGTAATTCCCTATATATATGTCACTTTCGATCTTGCTCATCTCTCCCAGTTTACACTCCAAACGTAGCTACCTAGGTAAACTCCAAGGGAAGAAAAAACAATCAAGAATTAATTATTTTCATTGCGACAATAGGATGCTTGAAGTCTATTTCATTAATTTAAAGGGCAAAGCATCACCTGAAAGTGACCCATGCCAAATTTCCAATACATAAAATCATGATCATGCATGTTTCCTAGTTTCTCATGTACTGATTGTTCTTGTGGTTATTACGTAACTCCAACGACCAATTGCTCAACTCCAGAGAGCAGTGCCCTTCAAACAGGGTATCGTGACCTTGGCAGAACAAAAGAATCCTAAATGACAGACGGTTCCCTTGGTCTGTTTGGACCAATCCCGAAAAAAGTTATCACTTCTATGAGAAGACGAAAGCGAACCTGAAATTGAGGCAAGGTCTTACAAAATTGAATATATTGCTCCAGGACAACAGCTGAAGGTCATGTAGGAGTAGGGTGGTTGGTCATAAAAATGAAAAGACAAAAATAATGTGAAAACTGAAGGAAAAAAGGGAAGATTTGGAGCAGAGATATTGGATGGTTAATTCTATACGTGGTGTTAATACAATTCATGGTTGGGGCGTGTTAGTCAAATTGGTGTAGGCAGCGTAATAAGACTAATCTCAAAATTTAATATGCTGGTAAATGCCCCGCCACATTATCACCTGTTTCCTGCAACATTTTTAGACTTCCCTCACGTTGTCACATGTAACAACTATGAACGCAACGCAAGAGCTTCTAGCTGCCAAAGACGTGTATACATATAATTCTTTTTGACTCTCAAATTTTTAATTGGGATAAAATCATCATAAAATGTTTCAAATAGAAGAACATGTACATACGTACCTCTTCTTTTTTTTTTTCCTTTTGTTTTGTCTACAAACATACATACATACATCGAAATAGAGGTGGATTCAATTATAAATGAATGACGCACAGCCAACTTTCTAATTAATTTGAAAGCCACTTCTGCTGATAAACCCAAAAAAAAAAAGAAACTGATCCTAAAATAGAAGCAATGTATAGTACACAGAGTCGCGAAAATTCAGGAAAGACCAAAAATACGTCAAAAGCTGCGCACAAGAACACTTCGCATCGTGTCCTTAAACTCGAAGAAATCCACACGGCCATCATGATTGCGATCAACAGAGCATATCATTTGCTGTACTCTGTCAATTTCCGTGGCTTCAGGCAATCCTAGCTTTTTCAGAACCACTGGCAACTCGTGTGCAGATATATATCCATCTCCGTCCTCGCCGAACACCTTGAAAGCCTCGCTCAGATCGGACTCCTCCCGAGACATCTCCGAATCTTCTCCTTCGGCAGCCTCGTCCTCGTCGTATCCGAAGAAAGTGTTGTCCAAGGACTGGTGAAGGGCGACGAAGTCTTCAAAAGCAAGGCCGGTGTTGCCAGGCCTAATGTGAGATTTAATGGTGGACTCCAACTCAGAGAAGTCGGCGTCGAGGCCTAGAATGCTGAGCGCTTGGCTGAGGTCCTGGACGTTGATCATGCCGTCGCCATTCTTGTCGAAGAGGTCAAGGATGCGGCGGAGACGGAGGGAGTTGAGGCTGGGGCTGGGGAGCCTGAAGGAGGAGGAGGGGGAGGTTTTCTTGATCTTGGAGGCTGTGGTAGATTCTGCTTCCATATTATTGGAGTGTTATGAAACAAAACAAGAATAAAACTATGGAAGCAGGCGGTGTGGTAGATAAGGGGGGCAAGAGAGGGGAAATGGAGTTATATGAGATTGATGAGATGTTAGCAATGCACATTGAGGTGTGAGGAAAGAAGAAGGCGGAGAAACATGATATAAGGGGAGGCGCGTTTGGCGGCGTTGCCAAGGTTTGACGATTTCCATATATCTCGCTCTCCCTAAAGTGCCGTTGACAACGCCTTCTCTCTTCTTTCCTTCCACTCATCTCATTTATGTCCTTGTCTCCCTTTTAAATTCAATTTCTAATCTTTACTTAAACTGCAGCCTAACCGTGCCAACTTGTTCCATGCTCACGTTCATGCTTCCTCGTCCTTTTTTTTTGGGTCAAATTATTGCTCCATAGTCCACACGATACCTTATTGAAGCCTCTGGTCCCTAAAAAATGGAAATTTCCACGTTAAAAGCCTAATTAGGATACCAGCCACCGGTCCAACTTGCACTGCACATATCAGGAACAAAAAAAGAAAAAAGAATCGCCGTGTTACTCACAATACTAGCTAGTTTCACATTTGAATGATTATTTATTTTCTCACTGTAGTTTATTACTTGAATGAATAACCATTTGTGGTGATCTAGAGACTAGAATAGAGGACTGGACTTTCAGTTCAAAAAAAAAAAACGGAAGACTGGACTGGTTCAATATATTTGACTGAACAATGGTAGGGTAGGGGTGAAAAGGTGGAGAGTGTCTAAGGTGTTGGGAAAATCTAACATCTGCACTAAAATTAAAATTAAAATTTTGACGACGACCATCCACGTTTTCAAATATAAAAAATATCATATAACATAAATTAAATTTGACAAATATTATTTTTATAAAAAATAAAATATTATTATACTAATTTTTTAAAAAATATTTAAATGTCTCTAAATATCTCTATATATCTTTAAATGTCAATTTTTTATTTAAAATTTAATTTATTAAATTTTTAATATAATAATTTTTAAATTAAATATTTTTAAATTATAATTTTCATATAATTTTTATAATTTTTAATAATCTCAAAAATATCTTTAAATATTTTTACATATATCTAAATATATCCATAAATTTTTAAAAATATACAAAATTTTAAATTTATAAAATTAAATTAAATTCACTTATTTATTTTTTACAAATTTATAAATATATCCAAATATTTTCATAAGTCTCCAAATACATCTACCTTTCAATAAAATTAATCAAACTCAATGAAAATCAACTAAACTGAACAAAATCAAGCTGTACAAATGGTTAAACGTGTTTAAGCTCCTTCGATCCAGTCCCACTAGGTGTAACTGTATAATGAAAAAACATTAAGCCAATGATCAATAATACGATTTGGTATTGGCAAAAAATAAAATAAAAATTGGATGCTTATGCAACAAACAATGTCTGGTTAACTTTTGTTCAATACGAACAAAGTAAAACTAACTCATCGAAAGCTTTGAACATCATGGTGAGGAATTACGAAATCGTAAGAACAATTTATTGAAACCTCAATGAATATAATCTGAAAAGTAAACAGAGAAAACAAACTCTAACTACACAATCTATGGGACACAATATGCTTGGCAACAAAAAAAAATTCAGTTAATGGATTACAAGTTGCAGAGCCAAGGATTTCACACTACATGCAGACAAGTGATTTACACTTCAAAGACGAAAAAAGGCAAAAAAGCTTGTGAAAGTGCTAATCATCAATTCCCACGTTAGAATCAAAATATTGACTGCAACATTTTTTTTTTCACTCTACTAAACCAGAAAATTGAACCTAAAACCTTCCACTCCGTCCAGATCCGCAACGAGGAAGAAAGAGGAAGAGAGGAGAAGGCAACAACGACCCACACTTTGAGCTTCAACTTGGAGGCGACTAGGCTACGGTTTGCTGAGGAGGAGAAAGAGGAAGAGAGGAGAAGGCGACGATGGCTAGGGTTTGTCGAGGAGAGAGAGGAAGATAGGAGAAGGGGAGGGAATCACGAAGTGAGAGAGGTGCAGAAGAGAGAGGAGAGGGTGGTAGAGAGAGAAACATGCAGACTAAACTATTGGGCTATACGACATTTTAGTGTTATATATTACAAAAAGATGTCATTTTTTAGCTTCAGATTTACTATTGTCACATTTCTAAAATTATATTTCAGTATTTTATCATTTTAATAAATATAAAATTAATATTTTTATTTGTATAAATTTATTATTTAATGATGACATGTAATATAATTCGATAACATTTGACTGGTTCCCAACTCAACTGGAGCTCAAAGCCCATGTGTTGTGACGTCAACTCAAGCCCAAGACATGAAGATCAGTGTTCTTCCTTCTTACCCCTCCACAGCCCTACATAACAACTCCGCAACACCTTACCCTTTCTTTCAATTTTCCCTCTGCCGCCACCGCTCATTTCCCCATTCCTCCTCCGGCTGAGGTACGCCTCTCCTGCTTTCATCCTACTCTCTCTTTATCACTTTCAAAGTTCTTACATTTCTTGTTCACACAGGATGAACCTTTCTGTTTCCCCTCATGTTGGTTGTTTTCTGATTAGGGTTTTCAATGGTTATGAATTTAGATTAGGCACTATCAAGTAGCCCACTGATAGCTGTTCTTAATTCCTTCTTTCTCAGGCATTTTCTGCTGTTTCCTCATCATACCTACCAACTTATGGATTCTAAACCTTGTGTGTGTGTTGCGAAAAGAATTCATGATGCGCCCCTGCAATCTTCGCGACATTTAGACGATAACGCTGTAGGAACAAATGAACCAATTGTCGAACCATCTTTAGGTCCTATTACTCCTGATGCAACTAAAGAGAATGGCGATCTCCCGGTGGATCTCAGTTCGCCACTAACTGTCGTGAAAAAGGTACCGAAAGTACTCAACTTTGATTTAGATGCTAGCAGGAAAAGGGACCTGTTTGATTCTACCGTCAGTTCTACTAGTCCCCGGACGCCCAAGGATGGTGTTTTTGACCCATTTGCACCTGGTCCTGATGACATGATCTTGGCTCCCTTGTGTAGAAAATACTACAATGAAGCTAGGGTCAGAGTGGCACGCCGGCTTGATTTTGGTTCGTCATTCAAGGCTAAGGAATATTCAGTATGTGATGTTGATCTGGAGTCCTGTACTGACGAGGAAATGTTTGAATCAGTCTATGAGAATCTCTTGGAAGCTATTCTTTCTAATCAAGCAGAGGATGCTCTTGCTGAAATATCAAATTCAGAATGGGATTCTGATGACTGTCAAACGCCTCCCTTTCCTCCTCGGCTGAGTGGTATTGCTGAAACTTGTCCTGGGGCTCCTCGGAAGCCAACAGATAAACCATGGAATCTACTGAGGAATATAGATTTGGGATTGTTGTCTAGAAAGCTTGAATTCTGATGCTAAGTGGGCTCCTGTGCCCGTCTTTCTCAGTCGAGAACATTACTTGGCGCAGCCAACTAATCTAATTGTTCAAAGGCCCTAATATTGTTCCTGTAAGTTGTAACTTATGTGTGGTCTTCAGATATTATTGTGTTAACTCTAGGAGTAGTGCTGGCTAACAAAATCACAGTGTAGCAGAAATTTTATAGTAGCCATTGACACATTAGTTATTTGGTCAATTAGCAAATGCTCAATTCCTTAGGCAGCAGCATTGGTGTTCCAAATTGATGTCTCTGGCATATTCACATTCATAAAAAATGAATGTCTTCAATTGTCTGATTATTGTAGCACTGCTTCAGAGCTAATAATACTTGTAATGATGAAAAGTGAGAGATTATTTGCAAACTTTCTTTTTGTTTTCCTTTTCCCTTAGTATTCTAAAAATCCGCATTGTGCACAGACATTCGTGCTTCCATTAGTTGAATTTGATTTTGTATCATGATTTTCTGGTTTCAGATCTAAAAGTAGATCAAAAGTTACTCCAGGACTTCTCGAAATGTACTGGAGGAACAGAAATTTTGCCTCTTCTTAGGTGTCCTATTCTAAAGTTACCTGGACTGATGGTTATTTTCTTTTGGTGAGGGAACTGCTTTATATAAATGTCAGGCCTGAACTTTTAGCAGCGCCTTAGGAACACCTTAGAACTAATTATTGGATGCATAAATGGATTGGAAAGTGTATAAAGTGATGAAAAGTGGCATCTTGAAGTGGTAAAATGCTAAAATAGCTGTTTTTATTTGCATATATACAAATGAGAATATGTAGATCGTTAAAAAAAACTGCAGTAACGAACTTAATGAATTTGGTTTAAACGATGTAAAAATAAAGTCAGCGACTGCTATGCGGTGAGGCAAAATTGAAAGCGCAAGTATGCTAATTTTCTCAAAACTTGGTGTTGCTCTTGCACCGCTGGTTTTGGATCTTGAAGGCAGGAACGGTAATGGTGAATTGGCACTCAGAAGTAGCAACAGCATGCTTCTTGAATATCCCCAAGAAGTTAACCCTGCCCGGAATTCTTGTGCTTGTTTCCACGAGAAGTTGTCCAGCCAATACATCACTGATCAAAGATGAAGCTTTTGATGCAATCTCGTCCAGCTCTATGGTAAGCCGGCAAGGGAGTGTCTCTGACCCCTTGGACGGAATAACTCCTGACGAAAGATCCGCTTCTCCCACCTGCTTCCGTCGATACATAAGAAGGCTTTTGCCAGGGCCATGCTTGAAGCTAGCATGGTTTGGGTTCTTGACCAGTAGCATCAGGCTGAGCGCAATGTTTAATTCGATCTTGACAACGGGGAATGAGATGCGAGGATAGACGCCATCAAGGGTAGCTGACACGAGCTGTGTTTTGGGTTCTTTGGGTTTAAATACGGTAAGTGCTAGGATTAGAGCAACGACAAATAGCAACAACAACATGAGGAGGATTGCAATAGTGACATTGAGACACCGGCGTCTCCTTGAGCTGGGAGCTCGAACTGCGGTCTCTGTCATTGATCTTCAGAGGCTTGTTGGATGTGCTGAAGATAATTACAGGAAGATAAGTACAGGCTGTAAACTGTTATACATGTGAATGAAAAAGAGTCGTAAGGAGATGGTAGGGGTTAGCCATAAATGAATTGATGCGCCAGCTATCTAACTTGATTAATAACGACAAATTAAGGAGTTACAGCAAGGTGTTGGGAGTTGACAGATTATAGCGATATCCATCTCTTTTCGGCTCTATCGACGGACAGATCATATTCATATGCACTTCAACTGACAAAACCCTAGAGGTTACTAGTTCTTTGGAAAACACACAAGGCCAACGGAATCACATAGATACATGAACAATAAGGTTAGCATTTATTTCATTTAAAGTTAAGAGCTTTACTGTCCTCTGGCATACGTTGTTGAATGTGCAAGTATGAGTGATATACTGACGAAAGAAATCTCCTATTGGAATTAATAAAGGGAACAAATTTTCCATGCAACTATTTGCCATCTATACATTACCTTTTCTGTAAGTTGTTTACCCTCCTGCAAGTGATTCGTTCATCTCTTGACTCGACTAATAGACCGTGGAGCTCATAAGTTCGACCAAAACATAGATGGTTATGCGAGGCCTAACCGGAGATTGTCTATACTTCCTCGTCATCTTGCAAGCCAATTGAGAGGTGATTCTTAGATAAAAGTCACAAGAAAGGACTATATCATATTTTATCTTGATATGGCATGTAAAAGTCTTAGCTTTCATTCCGTTGAAGCAAAGTATGAATACAGCATTGGATCCTGATTGGAAGGAATTAAGCGTCTTTGAAACAGAGAAATTCGATATCAAGCAAACAACGTGGCTGAGAAATGAATTTCGACATAAATAATCAAGATTTGTGTCTCTATCTGGACAATCGTAATGGTATAATCTTCAGAACAAAACAAAAAGTGCAAACGTACAAAATAATCATGACAGTGGATTAAATTTCTCTATCAACGCACAGGTATCAACTCATTTATTCTCAACCAACTCAGAAACTCCACAGCTGATGCTCGCACAAATTTGACCCTCTAAAGCCTACTCTAAACTAATCGCAAATTAAACCAAAAAGAAAAAAAAGGCGTGGAATGATCAAAAGCCTACACCTTGGCCTTGGTATGATACTTGCATTCCTGATCACCAACAGTTGTGTTTGAGACAAAGACATTGAAATCACAAGACGAGGACGAGTCCACGTGAACCTTGAACATATTCAAGATTGAAACTTTGCCTGAAGCTCTCGTAAACGTGTTTAAGGGCAACACACCCGACATCACGTCCGAATAAACCTGCGAGTCTGACAGCAACCGATCCGCCATCAGCGTCAATGTCACATTCATCGGCTTCGTTTCACCGGCCGATATCCCTCCCGCCGGAATCGGAACTTCACCTATCTGTTGTCCTCTGTAATTCAATAGAGCAAAGCTGTTGGTGTAACGGAATCCAACCTTGTTGGGGTTCTTGACGGAGAGATCCACGTCGAGCGACAGGTTTAGATTGACGCGGAATCTAAGGATGTCCATGGAAGTGTGGAAGTCTTGGAGGGCCATTGAGTTGATGGTTATGACGGGACGTTTGGCCTTGAACACCGTCAGCGCCAAGATTACCGCCAGCAGAATGAGAGCAACGATGACGGCGGCCGTTATCCCCAAACACATGAATCTTCGTTTGCGTTTCCGTTGTTTTCCTGCCTCGACTTCTTGAACCAGTTTTGCACGCTTCGAATTCGAAGAATCCACCTCCATCCCTCTTTTCCTTTCTTTCTTTCTTTTTTTCCAAATGTTTGAGCTTGGGGGGTTTTCTATCAAATGTTTGTTTTGACGCTTGGAATGAAACAAATTTTGTATTATCTGTAAGTGATTCAAATGAAACAAATGCTGTATGTTTGTTTGGATTATTCGATTGTAACGAAAAACAACTATCAACTCGCTCTCTTCAAAGAACAATGAAAAAAACTCGTTTTCTCTCTCTTCCTCTTTTCTTAATTTAATTTTAGGCGGTGCTGCTGGATCTCCAATCTGGTGGGTCCAATATACACACACACACCAACCTAGCAACACTGTTCTTCTTCTTCTTCTTAAAAAATAAAAAATAAAAGCCTTGCGACAATGTTTGGTATTAACAGGGACGAAATTTATGGTGTACTAAGATTTGATATATTTTTTATTGTGATGCATAAGTTTAAAAATTAATTATTTTAGTTTTTATTTATAATTTTATTAGTTAAATATAATAAAAATTTGATGTGACACATAAATATTTTTATGTCATTAAATTTTTAAACTTAATAGGTCTATTTATCACATCAAAATTTTATTATATTTAAATAATAAAAATAAAAATAAAAAATTAAATTAACTAATTTTTAAATTTATAAACTAAAATAAAAAATACATCAAACTTTAAAAATTACCATAAATTTAGCCTTATTAAAAAGGAATAAATTCTATTTACATTGATTGACAAATTCCCTGAAAAAGTGTTTTTGGAAAAGGTTTTTTCGCCGGTGAAGTCAAATGGACAGGTGCATCATTTATGTAAGTGAAGGCAGTTTCATCGTTTCACGGCAACGCGCCAACGGAAGGAGTTGAATCATGAATGTGTGATGGCACTATGGCAGATTAGGACTTGTTGAACCTATTAGAAAGTTAATTTTTGTGAATTTATTTTTTTGAAAGTGATTTTTTAAAAAATAATATACAATAATTTTTTGTTATTATTTTAAATTTTCGGAGAGTACAATTTATTATATTTAATTAAAAATTATACTTCTCAGAAAGATAGTTAAAAAAAGTCAATAATATTTTTATTATTATTAAATTTAAATTAATAATATAAGAAAAGTTAAATAAAAATTACTTATTTTTATTAAATAAAATATATCTCTCATAAGAAATAAAACTATAGTTAACATTTTAATAATTCTATAATGAAAAATATTTTTCAAAAAAATTGGAGGAAAATTAATTTATTTAATTAAATAAAAATATTTTTTATATAATATATTTTGAAAATCTTAAAAATATAAATTATTTTTTGTAATTTATATAAAAATTAATTTATGTAAAATACTTATAAAATGATTTATAAATTTTAAAAATAATAAAAATCTGTAAGTAAATAATATTTTGAGGATATATTTGTAAATTTGATTATTGACTACTAAGAAAGTTGGACTTTCTGATCTCCTAATCCTCCTTAAAAAGTTATTTCTCAAGGTCAAAGAGAAGTCAAAAAACCAATTTCTTGGGAAATTTAACTTTTTTTGTTTAACCAAACAAAAAAAATTCTACACTACTCGGAAAGTTACACTTCTTTCTATTCACCTCCAACGAAGCAAGCTTTTAGTGTTGAATTGGAGACTGCACTTTGATTAATGCTGGGATGGAACAACCTAAAGTTTGTGCTGCGCTCAAATTATCCCAACTCTTCTGATGATTTGATTTTGTGCTGGGAGTTGGGAAAGGAACATGATACACTGGAATGCTTAAGATTAGATAGAGTTCTAAGATTTTATTTAATTTATAAGCATGCTAAGATTTTATTTAATTTATATTCATCAAGGTTTCTGGCTCCTATAATTGAATCATAAAAAAGATTATATTTACATTGAAGCAAAATATAAAAAATGTTATGTAATTGGCACGTCTAGATCACCATTAGACCCTTGGCCACACGATCAAATTAACTCGTTGTAACATTAATAATGCAAGTAATGTATGACTAGGAGTTGAAAAAGAAACACCCTAAGGTAGTTTCGGAATATATAAAAGCCACAAGAAGTCTTAATTGTTGACTATTATTGACAAAAAATTGTGCTAGAGAGGCCTAAATAGATGCTACTAGTCCAATGCATATAGTGATGGTCTGATGGACTGGTGGTATAGGCGGCTATTATATGCAACAAATTGATAATTGAATAAATCAAAAATTAATAAGTGGTGTAAGTTATTAATCTCGTTGTGCACAGCAAAAATATAAGCGAAAGTGAAAGCGAATCTAGTTGTATGTTATTCTTGCATGCAAACTACTTCCATTGATGAACACCAAGAACAACGTGTATTAATTCCGTCTTTTATGTATCACATGAATATCCTAATGAATACAAAGCAGGTGAAGGAGAACAAAACTCCATCTCTTTCGCTAAGGAGGTTGACGACGTCAACTCTTTTCATAGAGAGAAGATGTTCTTTTGAGTGTGGTGCTATGGAGGTTTAAACCATAATTAGGATTATGTGTCAACTATATATAGTTGGCACATGTAGACTTCTCAACATACTTATGTAGAGTCCAATGTTGCCATTTACCCAATTAGAGCTTGACCTAATTAAGTTGGGTTCATGAGCAAGACAATTAAATTTTGATCAAACCGGGCTCAAACTAATTGATTTGTCATGGGTGAACCATGTTTTTGTAACATACACCATCCTATATAACATGAATTCGGATAAAGAGAAAGTTCAAAAGACACTTTCTAAGATTTCCCAAGTGATTTTTGTGGCAATTTATATTTTTTAAATAATTTTTTTATACAATTAATTTAATTTATATTTATTAGATTGATTAAATGTGTTTTCATTATGTATAAATTTATTAATTAATTAAGGTGAGTCAAGTTCATTTAATATTTATATCATTAAAAATTAGTTTAAATATAAATTATGGAAATTCAAGAGACATATAAATAAATTTTAATTATTTCAATTTTTTATTTTGCAGTAATTTATAGTTTTAAGTGATAATTTTAAATAATATAAATAATTTATTTTTAAGTCATTAAAGGAGATATTTGGCTAAACAAAAAAAAATAATATACTATTATTTTTTGTGGACGCTATTATTGATAACTACTACAATCACGATATAAATTTTGGAGCATTGAAGTTAGTTTTTATGGATGACATGACTATGGTGCTTTTATAATTATGTATTTGTATGTTTTTAATGGTTAATATTTATTTAAATTATTTAAAGTTAATCTAATGAATTAAATTGTGTTATTTGTCATTAACTTTTTAATGTGTTAACATAATTTAAATCGTTAAATTAAATTTAAATAATTTAAAAAGATATTAACTATTGAAAATATTTAAAGTATATAACTATAAAAACATCGTAACCATTATGATGCACTTTATAGTAAGAAGACACAAAAATATATTTTATTTTTCATTTAAATTATTTTTTTAAATAAAAAAATGCTTCAAAATTTTTTACGTTTTATAAATTGTATAAACTAGAAACTTAAAGCACAAATACAAAAAATTGTCTCTCTTAATTTTGGTGGCCTCTAGAAGTCTGGAAAAATCAAGAGTTAAGATAATCAAAGGGATGGCTTGGCTTTATATTGAAAGAGGATTATAAGATTCAAGAGCATGAATGTTACGCTAGCGCACTACAATGAATTTTGGGGGAATCCATGGACAGATGGTAGTTGGAATCACATGAAAAGAAATAGCCAACTTTTGCGAACAAACATTCGTTGACAATCCCTACTAGTCCAAACCAGTGTCAGATGGTGTGAATAGTGAAGCCCAAAGCAGCCTCCTGCTCAACCAATGAATGCTCAAGTGGTAACTTATGCAGTTCATGAGTAAAATTTTGTAATATTTATTTCGTGTTGTTCACTTTTATTTATTATGAATATATTTTTTAATATTTTATTTGTATGTGTATTTTTTTTCAGATTTATAGATAAATGTTTTTATTTTATATGAACATATTATATTATTTATATGTTATTTTTTATTTATATATCGTTTGAATATTATTATATTTTGTTGATATTTTATTTATATATGTTTTATATGTTCAAAATAATAAATAAACAAATCTAAATTTTTATATATTTTTGATTTATTGTTGATACTTTATTTATATATTATTTTCAACATATAGACAACATATAAGTTTCATATAAATAGGATATATGTTGTTGTTTTGTTGTTTATGTATTGTATATATGTTGTTTACATGTTAAAAAAATATATAAATAAATTTGTAATTTATATATTGTTGATTTATTGTTTATATATTGTTTATATGTTACTGATAATTTATTTAGATGTTGTTTTTAACATATAAACAACATATAAAAAAATCAACAATATATAAACTTGAATATTTAAAACAAGAAACAATATACAAACAACATAAAAAGTCCGAAAAAATAACAGATTTTAATCAAATTCTAAACAAGTTTTAAACAAGAAACAATGTATACAATCCACATAAATAAGTTTTAAACAATAAACAATATATAAACAACATATAAACAAGTTTTAAATAAGGTTTAAACAAGTTTATGAAATCCCCAATATGAACAATGACAATCTGAGAAGGGGGTGAATTGGAGTTTTAGAGATTTAAAAAACTTTGTTAAAAACTTTTGCAAGTTAAACCAAATAACAAAACTTTACAAAAGTAAAATCAAAATATAAATGCGAAAGTAATAAAATCACTAATTCACAAACAAGATAATGCAAATATAAAGCAATGTAAAGAGAGTAAGGAAGAGAGAAAATAATGTCTCAATTTATAGTGGTTCGGTCTCTTGACCTACGTCTACTCCTCTAGATCCAGTAGAGAAATTTAATCCACTAAATTCTCTCTTACGTGTGGAGGTAAATCGTTTACACCACTTATTTTTGTGGGCTCAACAAGCAAACCGTTATACCTTATTTTAAGGACACAACAAGCAAACTAAACTACTAGTTTTTGTGGGTTTAATTAGCAAACCGTTTCCTTAGTTTTTATGAACTCAACTAAAAAACCGTATCCACTTGTTTTCAAGACGAAACAAGCAAACCAAATCTCTAGCTTTTGCAGATCAACTAGCAAACCAAACAATTAGTTTTTGCTGGTTTAACAAGTAAACCGTTCCACTAGTTTTCTAAAACTCACTAGCAACCACTCTTATTTTTCTAAGGTACAATAAGGAAACCTATCTACCTTAAGCAAACAACCTTGCTTTCTACAAAATCAACCCAAAATTATAACAGATTCAAGCTCATACAAACCCAAAAATGTGATAGTAACTAAATAGCTCAATTGGGTTAGAAAGGTAGAGATGAGAGATAAAATGAATAGAAAGTCTTGACAAAAGTCTCTCTCTCTCTTATTTTGCCCTAGGTAGTCTATTTATAGCCACTTGAAAGAATATAGTCGTTGGAGCATCGAAGTAGCAGTTGTGAAACAAACAGAAATCCTGTCCAGTAATGACATCACCCTTTACTATGTGCGTAGCAACCATCTACGTGTGTAGTACGATGATCCAACTGAGTCCTGCGTGTGTTGATAGCAAATCTGCGTGCATTGCTAAAATTTCAGTGGTTTCGGCTTTGAGGGGATCAACATATACGTGTTTTGCTTCGCTTCTACGTGCATAGACTTATGATCTGTGTGCATTGATCTGAATTCCAGAATATGCAATTTTTAACCCAATGGCTTACTACATGCGTTGTTCTTCCTTCTATGTGCTTAGTCGTTCTTCAAAGACTGCACCTTTAATTTTTCACGTGACTGTGTCAGAGAATATTCAAATTTGAATTCCAGATGAGCGTCTTGATTTTGTCAGCTAGTCCAGCTCATTCTCATTTACGTGCATAGTGACCTCTACTACGTGTGTAGTACAATGTTCTTCAAAGATCACTCATTTGCTAGTCTCCGTATGTAATATATCATATTGTTATAGTCAGAATACTATAGCAATCCGTATGTTTTTGAGGTGTTTTAGATATGAGGAATCTTGGTTTTTAGAGTGTAGAATTTGTTTGGAAGCAATCTACATGCGTTAGGCATGCTGGAAGTCATCTGCGCACGTAGAGAAAGGTTATGTGCATGTTGATCGATGTTTGAGATGGACCGTGAATGTGTTTAAGCACGACAACGTGCATTGGAGAGTTCTGTGCGCGTTGGCCATCACTTGGATATGAATCGTAAGCAATCAGAGCCGTCTATGTGCCTTGTACACATAGTACACGCGTTGATCATGATCTAAAAATGAACCGTAGGTTCTCAAGCCATCTACGTGCATTGTAGGAAGGAACTACGCACGTTGATGTTGATCTGGGTTTAAGCCGAGAGTTTGTTGAGCACTGTCTACGTGCGCTGTGTTAGTATCTAGGCATGTTGAACTTCTTCAATGCGCGTAGATGATGAAGAACGCGAGTTAATGAGCCCAATGTTGTGACATTTTATGGACAACATGAAAAATTCGTCTAAGTTTTGATGATTCAACAAAACAACTGAAAAGTTAAGCAAAGCACGTTGATGCATATTAATGCACGCTGAGGAATCCTTAAAGCACGTTATTGGTTTCCAACTCACACGGACGTCGAATCAAAATGGCAAATAGGCACACTAATGAAATATCAATGCGTACTACATACCAACAATGCGCACTAATGATGTAACAACATAACAACATACCTTAGTGAATATTTTGATATTCTGGAATTATTATGGACAAGACTAAGGCACACTGACCATAGAGCAACACACGGACATGCCAGAACGAGTTACTCAGAGGAGGCAACTAGGCTAGCTAATGATTAAAAAATGCGCACTATTAAAGATTAGAAACTCAACTATGCACATAGAAGAAGGAACAACTCGCGTGAATGATGACTAGAGCTTACTGGAAAATTACTCTGACTCATTAAGGCGCCCTAATGAGGAACAAGGCGCGTTATCGAGTATGTGCTCTGATTTGTCTTTGATGCAACAAAGCGTTAATGTTAGAAGGAACATTGATGGTATCAAGAACGTCCGGTGTTGAGAAAATGTGTGACCTTTGAAGATAACTCAACAACGCACGTTAAACATGAATAACACACGTAGTTGATGCGTAGATGCTGACAAAAGTAAGACGCTCCTCGGGAATTTGAATTTGAATGTTCCCTGACAATCTTTGACACAGATGACGTGCAAAATCAGAAATGCAAACTTGGACAAAACGACAACGCACGTTGAAGGCCATGCAACGCACGTAAAAGAAGTTTGGGTGAAAATTGCACACTCTGGAATTTAGTACGCACATAGAAGTATGATCAACACATGTAGAATATAACCAATGCATGTAGATGAAGATCCTATCAAAGCCATGACCACTGGAGTTCTATTAACACACACATACTTGCATACGCAGCACGTAGAACTCAGATGGAAAGATGACCTACACACATAGAAGAGGAATAATGCATGTAGTGAAGGGTGACGTCATTATTGAACAAAATTTGTTCGATCTCACAACGGCTACTTCAAGGCTCCAACGACTATATTCTTAAGAGTGACTATAAATAGACGTCCTAGGTCAAAAGAGAAGTAAAAATACCCTTGATAAGAATTGCTATTCATTTTATCTCTCTTTTCAACCTTTATAACCCATTTGAGTTATTTACTTGCTATCACATTTTGGGTTGGTGTGAGCTTTAAATCTGTTATACCTTTGGGGTTAAATTTATAACAAGCACGGTTGTTTACATGGGGTAGATAGGTTTTCTAATGAGGCTTAGAAAACTAGAGTTTCGGTTTCCTACTTGATCCCGCAAAAACTAGTGGTTCGGTTTCCTAGTTAGTCCCGCAAAAACTAGAAATACGGTTTGATTATTGAGCCTGCAAAAACAAGTGTGTAACGATTTTCTTGTTGATCCTGTAAAAACAAGGTGTAATGGTTTCCCTCCACCCAGAACTGAGGAAGATAATTGATTAAACTCTCTAGTTGATCTAGGGGAATGGACGTAGGTCAAGATGACCGAACCACTATAAATCTTGGGCTTTAATTTTCTCTCCCTTACTCTCTCTCATTTTCTTTATCTTACATTTCCTTTACATTGTTTGTGAATTGGTTGTTTATTGCTTCCACGTTTTTAACTTTGATTTGAAAAGAACTTTGTTATTTCTTTTAGTTTGCAAAAGATTTTCAACAAAGTTTTTAACTTGATATAACTCCAATTCACCCCCCTCTTGGAGTGTCATTCTATTGCATATTGGTACCTACAATTGGTATCAGAGCTTGTGCTCTTGATATTTCATTTTTGCTTAACATCCAAAGAGTTGAAGATTCCAAGAATGTCATTTTCAAATGATATTCATAGATATGAAGGTTTGGCCATTAATAGAGCTCCTTTCTTTGATGACAGTGATTACACATATTGGAAGGCAAGAATGATGGTATTTCTCAAGTGCGAAGCTGAGGAAATTTGGGATGCTGTTGAAACTGGACCTTATGTTCCCAAGAAGACAACAAATGGTGTTGAAAGGATCAAACCAAAAGAAGAATGGACAGATCAAGACAAAATGATGGTG
>CAODLS010534140.1:0-12613 GCA_948243855.1 Flueggea neowawraea
GACCTATAAACAAGGGTATTATCTGGCAGACGAAATATATCCCAAATGAGCTACATTTGTTAAAACATTTACTTACCCAGGGGATGAAAAATAAGTTTATTCAAACAAAGAAAAGAGTCAGCTAGAAAGGACGTCGAAAGAACCTTCGGGGTACTTCAGGTGAGATGGTTGATTATACGATGACCCGCACATTTGTACTACAGGCATCATATGGCAAATACGCGTGTATCATATTACACAACATGATCGTTGAAGACGAAAGCTACGCCGTGACAAACTGAACAGGAGAAGGAGACGACCATCAAGCGAATGCATCATAGGGAGGTCAATCCGACTTTACAATTTATATGCAAAGGTTCACCAATATTCGTGATCGTGAGCAACATTATCATGTCCGAGCAGATTTGGTAGAGCATCTATGGAACAATCGTGAAGAATAATACCGAATTTTATTTTCATGTATTATTATTTTATTTTAAGAAATTATAAACTTTATTTTAATGCATTTTTTATTTTAATGTATTTTTATTTTAATGAATTATTTTTATCTGAATGAACACCTTTTTTATTTTAATGAATTTGGGGTAGAAAGTATTAAATGAAGTAGTAGATAAAAGTTGGATGATTAAAATTAAATTGTGTTTAGTGAAAAGTTAAGTAGGCATCCCGTGTGACTATTAAAGTATCCCCTGAATTTTGGATGAAAAAGCTGAGGGGTTAGAAACTGGGGACTTTAATAAAATAACAATAAAAATATTGAGTAAGCGTCATGTGGGACGACTTCATAGACCCTGAGTTATAAGCAGCCCCATAAGTACAAATATTTGGCTTCCCGAACCCCCACTCATCCCTATAATCCACTATATATGTTTTTTTCGGACATTCACAATCTAGTTAAGATAGTTTTATATCAAATTTGTTACATTTAATTCAAATCAATGAAATTCAGTTTAATCTGAAAAAAAAAGAAGAAGAAGGCATACCAAAAAAATCTTAAGACTTGCAAACATTAAATAAACAAAACGGCTTATTAATTTATTTTAGGATAACCTTTGCACCTTTTATAACTTTCAGTACAACGTTTAAATGAAAACTAGCATAATCTTTATTACTGTTATCACTTTAACATTATTCAACAAGCTACCGCTATCATTTTAAGCGGTGCTGAGTAAGTTCCATCTCATCATTAACCACCACCACTGCCCCAAACCCATCACCGTCACTGTTCACATCTATCCCCGCCATCAATGCCATCACACACAGCACACTACACCACTACCACCACCGTCACGAACCCAATTCCACTACCCATCCAACAAAACCCGGTCTGGCTATGATTCTTTTGGGCCAATTTGCTTTATTTACTTTTAATGGTTCAAATTATATCAAACAGATTGCTTTAATCTCATGGATGTAATCATGTCAGCTGTCACGATCCGATATCAGACCATGATCGGTGTACGAGATGATCCAAAATATAAGTTCGACCAACTTCGCACAAGTTGTGGATGATCAAATCATCTACCCAATTTGCTTTACCAAACATTTACTAACAAGGTTATTAAGCAAGAACTAACAATAATATTAAACATATAAAATTCTAAACCTACCGAATATAAATGGGTAAAATCCATAGTGGTCCCTGAGGTATAGTGATATCTCTCTCTTGGTCCCTATAGTTTCAAATTAGTCGTTTCGATCTCTCTTTCTTAACTCCATTTTTTTAACATGCCATGTCATATTTGCTGACATGGCATATAGTCCTAAATTTTAAGGACCATTTTACCCTATCTCTTTCTCTCTCTTTTTTGCTCTTTCTCTATCATTATTATCTCTCTTCGTTGATCCTCAAACTTCTCTCTCTCTCTGACTTCTCCGCCACCAGCCTCCTTGGTACGTTTCGTCGCCGGAATCGAATTCTGATATTGAAGATAGTTACTCTCGTCCTCGTCCCTCTATGCTCTCTCTTGTCATGGGCCATTGGACCAAACCTCCAATCGTCGGCCACATAGAGAGACCAACATAAACTCTCTTCACTCTCCCACTTGTTCATAGACACACTTCATCCAAACAAAAACTCATTTTAATATACCTAAAAAAACTAGAATGAAACAGACGCCCCTTCTTTGTTTCTCCTTTCTTTTTCACAACTGAATCAAATTGATCCTCAATAACCCAGAATCTGACGGCTATTGATTATGGGTTCACTCAATCCACATCCAAGACTGGAGTTTTTGGTTCTGATCCAGCGATCATGGCCAAAGCGACATAATTGAAGAGAGAGATACAAAGGCTTGTAAGGACCATTGTGGATGATGAGGACTGCTACAATGAGAAACTCGATCAAGCCATAGAAAAGCTCTCGCTTTGAAGGAGTTGAAGATGAGGAAGCCATCGTCTTCATTGTCTTCTTTGAAACAACTTTGTGATACGACGCCGTAGTTTTCTGGGGGGTTTTATGGGAACAGGGTAGTTCAATTCAGTGTGTTATTCTTTTTTTTCTTTAATTTTTTAATATTTTCTTGGTCATTACTATTGTTGTTTTTGGATATTTTCTTAGTCATTACTATTGTTGGGTTTTCTGGTGATGCATTTCTTGTGTTTGAACAATTGATGCTTGATTAACACATTAGAGCTGCTAGCATTGCAAAAAGCTTAGCCAGTTATGTAGTTTCAATTTTTGAGTTTTTCCCATTCTTTAGGAACAACATTCCTGGTTGGATTGGTCCTGGTAGGCAGGAGTTATTTGGAGGGAATCTTCTACTAACATATTGGCTCTAATTTTGCTTGCCATTTTGACTTGGATTCTCTATTGGGGTGTTGGTGACTCTTCAATTGTCAACTCGTTCATGACTACAACTAAGGTGAAGTTGATCGAAAGATGAAGAGGTTGTGTCTTGCTTTGGTTAAGAGGTTGTTGCATAATATCTTAACTTTATTTGTAAAAAAAATTAAGATCATTCATCGAATGGCTGGGTGTTATAACATTTTTTGCCTCTTGGTGTTGCGAAATGTGAAATTTGGGTTATTGATTTGGAGAGAGAATTGAGTTTTAAGGCAAAAAGAGGAAAAAAATGTTTGAGCAATTTGTTGAAGTAAATTGATTTTCAAAATGGAGGGTAATTTTGTATTTTTTCATTTTTTGCTAAAAAAATAAACGGAGCTAAGAGCGAGATATCAAAACAGCTAATTTTGAAACTATAAGGATCAGGAGAGAGATATCGCTATATCTCAGGGACCGCCATGGATTTTACCCAATATAAATTATTAACCAAAACTAATATAATCATTAGTGAGTATTTCAGTTAAAAAATTAACAATTATAACCCTGTAACCTGCAAATATATCAATTGTGGAGCGTCTACTAACACAGACATACCAGGCCAGAACAAAAGGTCGTCCACTGCTAAACGAAGGTCCTAACTAAACACAAAAAGCCGAGAAAACCTGAAATGCCACAAAAGAGAGTGAGAAAACTCACTGAGGGACAACATATAAACTGTTTTGAAAATATTTTCGGAAAAGAAATACTGCATACACGTATGTATTCATGTAATACCCATATATACGCAGATACTTAATAATATATTCAAAAGCCTTTTTCAAAATATGTCGCACAGAAGGCAACAACATATAGTCAAACACATAAATATCAGAGAGATAGTGTAACAAAAAACTAGATAGATATCATGTTATAGACGACATGCAAATAATTATAAATACCTCTAATAATAGCTTATCAAAAATCCTGAAACAAGTATTAGCCACATGGGCATGTACAGTAGACGGTAGCCAATAAGACTAATAATAACAGATGGTAGCCAATAAGCATATATAGCAGACAGTATATAATAGCTGTTAAGGCATATATGTGGCCACTACCATGAGACGATATATAATAGTTGTTAAGGCATATACGTGGCTATTGCCACTAGACGATATATAATAGCAATTTTGAAATATATAATTTATAATATTAGCGACCAAGCATATGGAACAACAATTAGTTACAAAAGTTATTACCAAATACATTATAATATATATTATGTTATGCAATTTACTTATCTTCCTTAGCAGAATTATTAATCAAAATATAAAAAACGAAGCAGACAAATATTCATTGAACATATCTTATAATATTAATTACAAATGTAAAATAAAATAAATACTTTCTAAATACAAATATAAAGAAGCAGACAAGCATACAAAACAATCAAATATGTACAGAAAATGTGTATAGAATCCTTAAACAAAATATTTAATACTGAAAAATATGAATTACTTTTTTCACCGGATTTTTAAGTGATCTAAATTACATATTAGAGTGAGAGCACGATAAAAAAAAATATAAGTTATAAAAACACTCACTTATGTATTAATAATGGCATCTCAACCTATTTGTGAGCCGTTGAGATGCATGATGTGGCACTTTTGTTTGGCTTGGAGCTATGGTTCAATAGTGAACCGCACTATGTGTGAATTAGCTTGAGATGCTTTTTAATATGCTAGCATGATTACGTCCGTAGGATTAAAAGCAATTTGTTTAATACAATCTGAACCATTAAACGTAGATAAAGTAGATTGGCCTAAAAAGGACATAGCCAGACCCCACAAAACCAATCAATACAGCTCTCACACTAAAACTACAGCCACGCCTGGACATCAACACCGCTATCAGATCTACTATTACAGGCTTTATAAAAAAACAAAAAGAGATTCAAAAGAAAAGAAAAGGGAAAAATCGCAAAAAAAGGAGAAGGAGACTCTGGTGGCGACAACATTCTGGTGATGGCGGTGCTTTGACGATTCTAGGGGATGTAATGCCTTGTAATTTTTGAGTAATTATTTTTTTTGGGGGAGGAAGTATATAATGCCTTGTAATTTTTGAATAATTATTTCAGTATTTTTTTGTTAAATTTTTTTCCAATTATTTATTTTTAAGGATTAATTTTGAATTATAAGTATTAATTAATTAAATAATTAATAATATTTTAGAGTGTTAAATTTTTGTTTTATGTTAATCAAAATTTTGAAAGTGTATTGAAGTGTTAAATTGAATAAAAATTAGTTGAAATTAAAAAAAAAGAAAATTAGAAGAAAATAAATCAAGAAATGAGCTACTGGTCGTTTTTGTTTGCCATCAAACTGCATGTTATATGGGCCTTGGAAAGATGTTGTTCGTGTGCCATATCTGTCGTCTGTGTTGTTGAGCTGGGTTCCGCACGGAAACGACGCCTTGTTTCGTCCAGTCGCAGCTGTCGTTCGAGGCGCATGTCATTCGCGATCCCTGTGCAGCAACTCCCCCAAAACGACACCATTTCATTTCGTGGCTTCCAAATCCCACCGCCCAGCACCGCCCAAAAACTCTGAGTTTTCTGCTACTTTCAATCACGATTCCACCGCCCATTTCACCTCTTTTTCTTCTCTTTCTTCTTCATTTCATCACTCCGGAATGCCTTCTTCAGTTCTCTTTCAATATCCACTCATTCTCTCTTCAAATAAGGTAAGAATTAATGACTTAATTCTTATTCATTTTCTGTTAGAAAATAGCATTGTTTTTCTTCATTTCCAGTTTTAATTCATAACTGTTAGAGGTTGTTTTGGCTTTGGTTTGTCATGATTTCTGGAGGTTTTTAAGGTTGTTTTAGTTGGGTTTTGATGGAGATAAAGGTGGAAAACAATGAGAGTAAGTGAAGGTGGTGTTTTGGAATTGATTTGTTAAATTTTGTTGGTTGAAACCGAAGGTTTGGGACTGTTGTGGTTGGTTTGGATTTCTGAAAATTTGGTTGGGTATGATGTCACAGATTTCTAGGTTTGTTGAGAAATAAGGATGGGGTTTGGTTCTGTGGAGAATGGAGAAAAACGTGTTTATTGTTAGTTGGGACTATTTGATGTAATTGATAACAAAAAGGACCAAAATAGAAATTTACGAGATTCTGGACATTATTTTGAGGGACTCGTTTTGATATTTTGCATGTGGGTTAAGATTGTAAATATTAAAAGTTTGTAATGTTTAAGACATTAGGGTTAAATTTGCAATTTTAAAAAATTAAGGTCTTATTTATAAATTTAAAATATTTTTATGACTAATTTATAATTTTTCAAAGTCTCATAGACTAAGTGATAATTTTATATAAATAGGGGACTGAACTATAATTTTACATAAATTTTGATTTTCGCGATATATATTCTACCAAAATAGATTTTTCGACGTCGAACGAATATCTGTATTTACATTTAGGGGTGACAATTCGTGTCGTGTCTAAACGGGTCAACCCGTTTATGACCCGAATTTTAAACGGGTTAAACGGGTCGATCAATTTACGACACGAACCCGTTTAGCATCAACCCATACACAAAACGGAATTTAAGCAGGTTGACATGACACGACCCATTTATTGTTAACATGTCACGTGTCGCGGGTCAATCCATTTAACCTATTTATACAAATACACAATTATTAACACTAAAATAACTTCAACTAAAATAATAAATATTTATTTATAATATACACCAACACAATAACATTCTAAATAAAGATAAATCAAATACAAAACAACTAAAATTACATCCATTAAAAATTATAATTTTCAACATAAAATATAAAACAATCTTTTTAATAAATTTTATTCTCCATAATAATCTTCATTTCTTTTCTTACAGTTGTCTAATATATATATATATCAATTATTAACTTGATTGAGAGTCATGTGTTCTAAATAAAAGCTTGATCCTAAGTTATATGCTACTTGTTAATCATTAGTCAGATTGTTTCATTAATTCTACCATCCATAATAATCATGTGTTTTGTTTCTTCCTTTTAGACTTCAGTTCCTCCTGGTCTTTGTCTTTTTCTAACTTTCTTCTCATATTTACCAAATCTCCTCATGGAAATAAAGCATAAATTTTAGTCAGTAAAAATAAATCTCACTCACTCAAGCAGATCACTTAATGTATACATGACTAGCAAAAATATATTTAGGGAGATTTAAAACCTGGTAAAAGAATGATGAGAAGGAAACTGGAAAGCCACGTACAATTTCCATTATTAATTGCCCAAAAGTCTTTCAAAAACATCACGCCCTTTTTCCTAGTGGATAAACTATCTGCAGAAATGATTCAAGTGAAGAACAACAGAGAGTACAAATAATAGGAAAATGTGTAAGCAGGGTTCTCATATACCAGGTTTCCTCGAGTTAAAAAGCATGCAACACAATGTCGGGCTAGATGATTCATCCAACCCCACTTGCGGAGCTGCACAAGCAAATCTATATCAACCTCAAATTTGCGGATCCAAACATGATATTACATCCATAAAGTAGAATATTCTTATTTCTGAGCATAAATTGAAAAAATAGTAGTCTTTGACAGACCTAACCTGGACCATTATAGCATCAATCCAGGGATATCCTGTTCTAGCTTCTCTCCAAGCTGCTAGCAGTTCATCATCATCATTCCATGGTATCTACAATGACACAAATTTTATCACAAGAGTTGGATATCTGATTTTGTTAGTCAGTTAGAAGATATAAACATCTTATCAGTAAAACTAAACCAACTGTAAGGATATGACTACACAATTCAAATAGGTTCCTATTAATCAATCAAAAGTTGGATAGACCACAACAGAACAATCTATTAAATAGTTACTCTTTTTTCAGTTTGAATTCACAGGGAGAGCTGACTATTTTGGTTGGCTGTAATATGGATTACTACTTGCAAGCTTGAAAATGTGAAGAGTCATACTCACGATCACATATTGGTTTGTATATTTGCTTTCAGCTTTTCATTTTGCGCATGTTTGAGCACTTCTTTGTTCAATGGGTTTAGTTCTAGAACACAATATATGAGTGTTATATACAAACATTTGGTAGAAAACATTATTTGTACTTGCCTGCTTGCATATTCTGTTCTCCTTCATTCGATCAAAATTAGGAGTGCCAAAAGCCATAGTGTAGAAGAACTCACGCCATAGCAGCTATTACAAATTGAAAGTTAACTTCATTTTGTGACACCACAGCTATAATTGTAAATGATCAATATAACATTATTAACCTGGTCAACAAGAGAAACAGGAGGCGATGTATGCTTTTTAACACTTTTATAGACACCTTGAAGGCATTGGTAAAAGTATCTGGAAGAAAGACAACAAAACTGCCAAAGAGGTTAACAAATGTAGAGGAAATAACCACCCGAAACATACAATAGTGAATTTTACTAAGGATTCATCCAGCCCATAGTCATGTTTCTTCAAATTACTAAAAAATTGTTGATATGCAATTCAAATCATTCAATACTCACTTTTAAATATGGTGACAGAACAGTTGTTGCCGATTTCATGAATGTAGATGGGTCACCTTTAGGTTTCTCGAATTCTGCCACCCACTTCTGCATCAAGAGGAAAATAAGTCACAGACTCACAGCCCACTAAACTTCAACTCAGTTTTTAATAGTTTCCTAATGTCACAAACCTTGTTACTAAGTGATTCCTTCAACCTCTTCAGTACTTCAGATTCACCTCCTTTAAAGGGAGTCCACTCATCCTACAGACAAATTCTAATAAGTTCTACAATGGTAGATCATTCATCAGGAAAAAATTTCGTACCTGTTCAACTTCACTGTAACCAAGCTCATCAATGGTCGGAACTTCAGAAATCTCACAGCTTCCAACATCACCAACAGGAGGAAGCGAAGGAAGCTCAGTTCGGAGTGGGATTGATGCCCGTGAGGGTTCCCCAGCAAGCTTTAGAAATGACTGATAACTCAGAGGTGGCTTTCCTCCATTCTTTAGAAATACCAACACAACAAAAAAACAAAAATTAGTAAAAAATTTCATCTTTCCTTCCACAATTATTCTAGAATGCCATGGACTTGAATTTCAGCTCACTTTCTGTATAATCTCTGCTGGATCAAATAGCGTATGGCTCACAGGAGAAAAAACTTCAATTCCAGCTTCAGAGGCATAGCCCTGACATGCAACTCCAAATCGTTAAACAAAAAAGCTCTAATTAAACACTAAACACACTATATTTTGCTCATAATATAGCATAAATACCTTGACTTTAACATCCAAAGCTTGATAATAAGGTTCCGTGTCATATTCAAAGCAAAGCCTTTTCACATTCCACTAAAACAAACAAAGATAGAACTCTTTATTGTCACCAACAAAAAAATTCCACTCATCGAAAGAGACAGAGAGACTCACTTCCTTCAAACACCGAATCAGAACCTCGCCAGGCTCTCCTTTAAGAACCAACAATCTCGACCCGAGCTTCTTTAAACTCAAATTTAGATCCTCAAGACTCTCTAACAGAAACTTAATTCGGTTTAGTCCCGCGCGGGTTGACCCTGGTGAGAAGGCGTTGGAGTCCGGCTTCATGTAATGCGGGTCGATCACGAAGACCGGGTAAACATAATCGGAATTTCTAATAGCGTGCTCTAGAGAAGGGTTGTCGTGGATCCGAAGCCCCTTCCGGAACCACACTAGAGAACTCGACGCCGATGCCATCCTTAACGGGCTCAGTCTAGCGACGGAAACAGAAATTTGCATACCACATTCGATGCTTTGGCGATGGAGGGAAAGCGGGTGGTTTGATTTGAAATGGATGGACAGTGGCTTTTTCTAGAGTGCGCGAGGGGTGTAGAATAAGTGAGGTGGCATGAATTTTAAGCGTTTGGCGTGTGCAAATATGCACCTTGCGCACTACGTACAGGTTAGTTGGTATTGGTAGAGTTTATAGGAACGGCTAAAAAGGCGCCACGTTTAAATGGATTTTAGAGACGAGGAGCGAACCACGCCACATAATATTGTTGGCTTATTACATGTTTTATCCATGTATAATTGAAATATTTGGTTTTGCCCCCCTAAAGAATAAAAAGCTATTTTTGCTCCTCAAAGAACAATAATTACTAGTTTTGCCCCGACTTTAGCAAAATCAAACGGCATTCAGAACGGGCTTGGGTATGCACCTGATTTATCATACTCAAAAACTCACATTGTAATAATTCACAGTTAAGTTCCTTGTTAAGACAGTTTGCTTTCCGTTAGAGTTGAGGAACAAATCTGGACAACTATTATAATTGGAGGGTCAAAAGGAACTTTTCTGTATTTTTAGGGGACAAAAAGCAGATATTTTAACTGTAAAGGCGTAAAGCATGTATCAAGCCAACATAGCTGGACACAAACCGCCTCAAGGTAACCGTTCCATCCACGAAACCCATGAGGATTCCATTAAATTCTTTAAAAATATCAACTTTCATTGTCTCAAAGCAAAAATCACTCTTTCAATTCAATCGCGTGACTTATTCGTCAAAGGTAGTGAAATTTTCTCTGGTTTCGATTTTCCTGATTGCGGCTTTTCAATTACTGTCGCGATGAGATTCAATAAAGGGGCCAAAGTGGAAGTTTTTAGCACCAAGGAGGTGCCGATCGGGTCTTGGTGTTGTGCGGAAGTAGTATCCGGGAACGGCCACACTTATAGTGTCAAGTACGGTTGGTTTCCGATGACGATCGATCCGGTGGTGGAGAGGGTTCCGAGGAGGGCGATTCGGCCCTGTCCGCCGCCTCCCACAGACGCACGGGAAGGTAAATTCATGGTTACAGGTGATGTTGTTGAGGTTTTCCATAATCTTTCTTGGAAAACCGCTCAAGTATTGGATGTTATTGATGGTAATTATTTTTTGGTTAGGGTTCTTGGCGTGAACTTGGAGCTCAGAGCTCATAAGTCGCGTCTAAGGATTCGACAGTGCTGGCAAGACGGCAAATGGTTCGTCGTGGGGAAGGTAATTTCTAATCCTGTATTAGTGAAGCCGATTGTTGAACATGATTGCTTGCAATCCGAGAAAAATGTGGAGGTTTTGAAGTCCTGCACGGCTGCAACTGGGGTTTTGAAGAGGAGATCCCCCGATGATTCGTATAATCTTGCTCAAAAGAGGACGATGTTGATGGGAAGCGACGGCGGCTTTAAACGAATTCCTCTGCATACATCTCCAAATTTCGAAAAGGTAGATACAGTTAATTTTGATGAGCAAAAATTGGGTGAAAATTTTTTGAATTCTTGCTTTCGCGTTAGAACTTGTGTTTGTGAGGCCAGTAGTTCTCCTAAGGACTCAATATCTACAATATCTGAAGATACTTACAGTTGTAGATCCTCTGTTGGTAGTTGTAGTGCAATTGGTGGCAATGATTTTAGGGCTTCAGAACATGTTGGCCGTTTTGACGATGACTGCTTGAGTGATGCAGAATCATCTTGTAGATGGGAAAATGAGGAAAAGTCCCCTTCTTTTTGCTCACAAGAGGAATTGGGACTGGAAAGCCGTAGGTCAGGGTTGCTTGACTATCATTATGCTATTCTGAAGTTTTACGCGTCAGGCCCTTTGACTTGGGAAGATGAAGCAAAACTGACAAATCTACGTGAACGACTCCAAGTTTCAGATGATGAACATTTGATGGCTGTAAGAAATTTGATTTCTGCTAATGCTTAGTAGGAAACGACTTATTTTTTACTGATCTAATTGTTTTCTTTTAGATTCTTTACTGCCGATATGCAGGAACGTGTTTTATCTTTCATTGTAAGAAGATTGTAAAGGCAATTAGGCAAATGTATATTCTGAATTTCTTTTAGCTTTCAAATTCAACGAACATTCACTTCAGATTTTTCTTTTAGATGACAAATACAGCAAGTCTTTGAACTATTGAAACCTTGATGCAGCTGTCATAGTTTGCCAGTCATATTTTGGGGTAATTAGATATTTGCTAATTTTATTTCACCAAATATTAAGGTGCTTTATTTTTTGTTGTTTAAGCATGGCATTTTTGTGGACACTGCTCCATTTGCTTTGCGCATAAGCATTCTGTGGCTTTCTCCTTTACTGAACTTTTGTTGTACCTTGTATAATTTCTAGAAGCTCAATGGAAGAAATATGCAGATGCTTCATGAGGGCCTTGGTTTTTCAATTTTCGAGGCTTGCATGCCTTGCTTCTAAAATTTCTAAGGTTACGCATATAGTTTATTATCACGGTGGAGTAACTACCATGCATAAACTTTGTGCTTTTCTTCCAGGCCATTGGTAGGAATGCTTTTTCCAGTTCTATTTCTATTAAGTTTTGTTCATCTTACCATTCTTTTAAAGTTTGGTTTTGTTAGCAAGACAACACAATCTCATCTTCTAAAATTGTTGATATCTGATAAATACTTTATTCTTACAGTCGAAAGAGACAGATTAAAAATGATTGGACAAACACAATTTTCAACCGTTAATAAGGGATGCAATCATGCACAGAACCATGTTTATCATTGCGTAATGATACCAAAGCTTAGGGCTTGCTTGGTTGATGGTTAGTTAATAGGGGAAGTGTGGTTTTTCGAAAAGTTGGAAAATTTCTTTTGCTTGGTTAAACAAAAGAAGTTGAACTTCCTGAGAAGTCAGAAGTTTGACTTCCTTTTGACCTTGGAAAGTAACTTCCTAGGGGGATCAGAAAGTTCAACTTCCTTAACTGATACAATTATATTTACAAATATATCCTCAAATATTATTTACTTATGAATTTCAATTAATTTTTAAAAAAATTATTAATTATTTAATAAATAAATTTTTAACTATTTTATATAGA